>JAIPRL010000061.1:16707-192255 GCA_025469235.1 Pemphigus obesinymphae | reverse complement strand
GCACTCCTTCTGGTAGTAAATTTGTTAACAGAGAAAAAAAAAAAAAAATAAAAAAAATAAACATCATTGTAAAACCACTAGCTCCCTCGCTACGCTCAGAATCTAAAAGGCCAAACATAAAGTATCTAATAAGTAGTAAACATGTACAAACAAATACAATATACACTAGAGGTGGGCCGAACAGTTTGAAAAATTGAACTGAACTTCAAAATTTTAGTTCGAGTTTGAAAGTAAACTTTAGTAATAAAAAGTCAAACCGGAACTGAAATTAATCAGAGTTCAAACTCTAGGAGCACCTAAAACCAACAGAATGAATACATATTATAAATGTTATAGCTTATAAATATAAATAATAATGGCAATAATTTGTTAGGATAGACAGACATGGTTATTAGAAAAAATAAACTACAGTAGAAACTTGCTTAACTGTCACTGTCAGGTCCAGGGTTATGGCGGTTAATTGACATTTTGCTAGGCTAAAATAAACATACATACATACATATAAACATATGTACCGTACAAAATAATTCGTTTTATTCTTCTGATTCTTCGAGGCTTGAGCTTATTGAACGGCAATGTTCAAAGATATTTATGGAGAAGTAAGACCTATTTGAACTGCATTTACGTTTTTCTTTTTTTTTTTGATGATAACGAATAAAAGAGAGTGATGTTTATTCGAGTATTTACTGTATTTAAGTGTGTTAGATTTCTTGGTTTCTGTTTCTCTAGTAACTGTATGACTAATTAATTATAAGGACGGTGTATCAACAATTTTATTTTTAAACTATTATATACAATTAATAGGATAGACACTTTGAGGATATAAAATATCTAAACCTTATGTTTAGAAAACTAAAATTAACAGAGCCCATAGATTTAAAATAATTCTTGTGCATTTGTTCGTTGGATAGGATACTGGTGGTGGATATATTGAACTTAAAAGCAATTGTAAATTATTTATTTTTATATAATAATTCTGAGGGAAGTTTTGGTGTATATAACATATATATAGTATTCCTATTAGTATTTATATGGCTAATAAAAAATATGATGTCAATATACATAGTACTATAGTAAATATTTTGTGTAAATTTCAAGTTTCTGGTAAATTTTCCAATTTATAATAATTTTTAGTCTTTTAGGAGTTATAAATATTATATATCATATAATATATAGTTGGTAACCATGACTATTTTATTTGTTATTTTCTAATTTATAAAAAATTTTCATGAAATTTCTTTTATAAAAGGTAGGTAGTTTTTCTTCACTCTTTGGAAAAAATTACCCCTATAAAGTACCAATTGGTACACATTTCTTATCAACAACCTATATACCAGAAAACTCTTATTTTACTCCTGTTCAAAGTTGTATAAATATATAAAAAAATAAAATACATTGTAAAACTAATACATTCAGAATCTAAAATATAATATATACAGTCAACTCTCCGTAACTCGAAGTTCACAGAGAAAAAAATTTAAATCTTAAAAAAGTATTTATTTATTTAAAAAAGTTTACATTAATTTAGTTTGTAGTTTACATTAAAGAAATAAAAAAATATACATTCCTACTTACATATTATATATATTACATATTATTTTTAAAGAATTTGTTTATCTTTATTTAAAACAATATTCTCAATTCTATTTTCTAAATAACTGAGTGGTTTAAATCAATTTTCCATATCTTCATTGCTTTTAATATATTTACATAATTTTTGTAAAGCAAGTGTCACTTTTTTACTTGTAATGGTTCAGGGTTATCCTAACTAAGGTATTACTCTTTCTTTGCTATGTTTTCCACCTGAAAAAGATTGGACTTTAAATATGAATGTTTTTTCAGGTAAACATTAAAAAAATAATCCTGTTTTATCCACATTAAAAATATCGTCCATTGAATAATTTTCGATGAACTTTGGTAAATTTTGGATTAATTCCATACAGAACATTTTTGTACATCTACTGTGCTGCTTTCACCACAAACTTGTTTAAAAATAATGTTATTTCCGGTTTTCCAATTTGTTAACCAAACACTGCTGGCTTTAAAATGTTTATGTCCAAACTCTTCAGATTTTTATCGTAAAATAGGTCTATTTATTGGAATTTTTTTGTCAAAACAGCTGCAACTATTTTAATAAACAGTATTCTATATCGAAGTTTTCTCCTAGTTTAATTTTTTTGCAAGTTTGCTGAGTTTTCATTGAAACTTTTAAAAATTACATCTTTATCTTTTATTATTGTAGACAACGTACTTGCTGGAATTCCAAATTCCTTGGTTATATCTTGTTTTTTATTTTCACCCTTTTCAAATTTCAACTTTTTCTAATTTGTAAAACAAATTTACAAATTCACATTTTCTGCAAGTGATAATGTTGTCAGTCTTATTTTTTGAGTCATAATTCACTGTCACACTGTACGATTAAACACACAGATGGCAAAGAACTAAAACTAAAATCTATTGTATGGATTTATCAAGGTTCAAGTTACGGATAATTGACTGTAATGGGTGGGTTTTACGAATAAAGTTTCAAAAATAATCACGGTGATAAACTACATATTTTTAGTACTGAATTTGGAAAAGAAAATTTAAGATATTGAAATTTTGTGCAATTAATTTTCAAGTCAACAAGATTGTTTTAACATTAAATGTTAAAAAAGGGGAATTTTATTTATTCAAGATATCAAGAATTTTGAATTATCAAGGTTCTAGTTACCGAGAGTTGACTGTATTACAAAAATAACAACCTAGTTTTATAAAAAAATAACAAAATAGGTAGATAACAACTCTGTTAATTTATCAAATGTTTTATGCCATAAAATAGCAATAGAAAAATATTTTTAATTTTAACTGTTAGTGATAAGAATTAAGAGCATGATTGCTTAGTGCATTACTAATTATAATGATATACCTATTTTTCTAGGAGGCACTGAGTAAAACAAAATTTCAGCGCAAAAACCAAATGGGTCTACTATCTCGATTAGCTGCTGAACCAACTGGATATGCAGAGTGTTACCCCGGTCTGGATGAGATGCATGATGCAATTGAAGATTCGGATGATGAAGCAGATTATACAAAAATGGATTTGGGTAACAAGAAAGGGCCAGTTGGTCGTTGGGACTTTGATACACCTGAAGAGTATGGCACATATATGAGTAACAAAGAAGCATTACCAAAAGCAGCTTTCCAGTATGGTGTTAAGATGACTGATGGTCGACGTACACGTAAACACAATAAAGAAAAGAATGAAAAAGCTGAGCTTGATCGTGAATGGAATAAGATTCAAAATATTATACAAAAACGTAAAGCACCATCTGGTAAAGATGATGGATCATCATTTAAAGTACCCAAGTATTAATATTTAATTGATAATTTATATTTATATTCTTAAGTCACATTTCAATGTAAATCGTAATATATTTAAAAATTAAAGTTTAAACATAGACATTAGGTTATTAATAAGTTAAATTTTGTATTTTAATTGTATCCATCTCTTAACTCCTTTCAATGACATCAATACAGGTATCATAACTGGTAAAAATAAAGGAATGTAAACTGCATATTTTTGATCATCCGGGAAATAGAGTAATGCCAATAATGATGGATGAGTAAATGCAAACTCTGAAGTTTCAAATGCAATTTTACTGTATTTCAATGCTTCTTCTAGTTGTCCTTTTTTAAGATATAGGAGTACTTCACTAGCTGCTTCTACAGACTCAGTTACTGCTTTCCCAACTTCCTCGATTATCACAATGTTACTGATTTCACCCAAAAGTCTTGACAATGAAGTTAAAGTAATCCGTGCATTAGTGTATTGTTCAATAATTTTAAGCCTATACATTGTATCCAATTGCCAGGTTCGCAGAGTAGAAGATTTGTGTGGCATTAGTAACACATGGTTAGATATATCTGGTACGCCGATTAATGAATGGAATTGTGTGACAATGGGAGACATAATACTAATATCGTTAGGTACAAAGCTTATAGACTCATTACATGATATTTGATCAGCATTTAAAAATTGAACTCCACCCCATCTAGCTGACATCATAGCAGTAGTAAGTCTGCTATTTTCATGAAAATATAAAGGTATATAAGAACATGGGGTCACATATACAACAAAATGTACACATGGGTTTTGAGACACTCCAGATCCTGAAACAAGTATAATAATATAACATTTTAAATAATAATTTATATCAGTTATTACTTGTAATATACATTGAAAATAATAACCTAGTTTTTTTTCTAGCGGAGTAATTATATATTGAGCTTGGTTTTTGTCCAATACAAATGTACCATTTAAATTTACAGGCTTTTGTACTAAATCAATTAAATACAGCCATTGAGATTGCACAGAAAAGTTAGCAATCAGTTTTAATTGATCCAGTAAAGGTTGTAGATAACCTAAACATAAATTTACTAATATATAAATACCAAATTTAATGTTAATTAAAGTACACATTTCAATGAAACTAACGGTTCAAGGGTATTTCTGGCTTCCAAGACACATGTAATTTATCGGGTTCCGGATTTACAACTGTAAGAAGCAGATTGTAATCTGATGATGGTCTAACTCGACGTTGTCGTTCGGCTACTATTTGTGTATCCTCAGAATGTTTACCTGGGCTCAACATAGATATCATTGAATCAGCCAATGCATCTGCCTGTATCAATCTTTTTAATGAGTCCATCAATAATTGAATGTCTGGAAAACGTTTAATATAAACAAACTAATAAACTGAATGTAAAATAAAAACTTTCAAAATAATGGTTTTACTTGTATTAGGAGGAAAGTATACATTACGGCCAAGACCAGCTATTATTTTATCAACACTGTCAGTTTCGATTAGTTGTAATGATCCTAAAGGTGTTATAACAGACTCTAATGTATTTATAATATCAACTGTATCAATGAGAATAGAAGGCTGAGCAATGATATTGAACATAGCTGTAAAAATATTTTTTATTTAATTTTATACCTATGCTATTTTTATTTGTATATTTAGAATCAGGTACTTGAATTGAATGTGATATGAATTTGTTCGATAATACGTTCAGTTTCTGATGGATTGTTGGTATATACAAATATGTCTGTAGTAATAATTACATCCATGCTACCTAATTCTGAGATCTGTGTGTATGGAAGTGGATGGCGTTGTACTTCTGTCATTCGCCACCATAATGGTATGCCAATGACCAATAGTATAAATGCATAAACTGCAGCAGACAAATTTCTTAAGTCTTCTATAATGTAAAAATATTTTAATTTTTTAAATAGTTAGTCAGTGATTTTAAAATAGTATATTACCATCATCTTCTTTGTCAATTATTTCCCAGATTTCATCACTACTATCATCGTTTGTTGATGTAAGTTTGGTATCTGATGTCATTTTGTCTTCTGCTAGTTTATCCATTCTGTGTAAATACAAAAAATTGTATTTTAGTTTAAAATAAAAACGTTTAGTTGATATTAATTATGTAGTTGAAATCATATCTAAGTAAAATGACCCATGAGCGACTAACAAATGTAAATACAACTTTATAAAGAAATTTTTTAGGAGACTTGTAAATTATTGTAAAACTTAAAGGTACCGAGGTAGGTATTTGTTTTTTTTTTACAGAAAAACAGTCAAAACCTACTGAAATAACTGAAAAATCAAAGATTGTTCAATATTAAAGTATTACAATGTTAGTTTAAAAAACGTGTAGGAAATTCAAGAATTAAATGTTATAATTTATTTTATAAATTAATTTATTTTATTTTTAACAAGTAGAATTTTTATCATAGAATTATTATGATTTATGTTATCTCATGCCGCTCCTTATCTTGTATAACATTAAGGAATTATTTTGTGTTTACCGTGCATAATAGAATGGTTGATGAGCGGGAGACATTATCAGCGTTATTATACTATAAAAGCGCTTTATACTATATAGAGTACAGACCACGGTGCTTAGATTATTCTAGAGTTCAACGTTTGAAATTATTGTGTTTTAAGTGAGTATATAAAGCGTTTCAAAAATGAATAAAAGAAAATTAGAAGAAGAGATTTTTCAACAGAACAAGTTTGAAAAATTAAATAATATAGCAGATTCTGAAGATGACGATGATGACAGTGTTGATGAAAATAATTATGATATCATGCAAGAGCAAGATATTGAAGGTAATAATGTAGTACGTATATAATATTATTGTACAGTTGTACACGATGCGTTATAATTTTAATAATTTTAGATATATAAAATATAGATATTGGTATATGAAGCAGGTATTTTATTATTTGGTACCTACCTAATAATACTAATTTTTATTCATCATAGGCCAAGAAGATGGAGTGGTCGGTCATGATGGCGATATACGAATCACACCTTTTAATATGCAAGAAGAACTTGAAGAAGGACACTTTGATAAAGATGGAATGTATCACTGGAAAAAAGAAAAAGATGTTCAGGACAACTGGCTAGAGAATATCGATTGGTGTAAAGTAAACAAATTGCATATTTTATTTTATGAACTCAATTACATAATAATACTATGGTAACAAATTTACTTTATTACTTACCTCACAAATTTCGATATTTGCTTTCTTTAAATATGTAATTTTATGCTTTGAAAATAATGGTAGTCAAAATTTACTTACTTTAGAAGTTATAGCAATTTTCGTTTTTTGGTATTATGTTAAATCTTAAATGACATTTTTACATTGTATTTATGTATCAAAAAAGTTATTTTTAACAATTATAGATTATAATTTTTGATTTCTACTTTTTATTCATTTAATTCTGTTTCTGTGAAACACCATGTCGACTAAGTAATTTGTTAAATTAAATATGGTTTAAATCTATGACATTCATTCGTTATTCACTGTTTCGATTATCTACAGTTGAGTCAGAAATGCCGATAAATGAATAACCCATAAACTTTATCATTTTTAAACGGCCATTGTAATTTATTTTAGTTAATTTTACATAAATATGTAAAATTACATAATATTCAATGGGTATATGTACTATGCTGAGAGAGATAAATAGGACATTAATGTGCAACATGTTTAGTCAAATAATCGTACCTATATCCTTTAGTTATCAGTAGATATATGTATGGTGTTCCTAATAAATTTAGTGATTTGGACTATTTTAAATGGTTTCTTAACTTAAAATTACATGAAAAAGAAAATATAAGTTTTTTTAAATAAAAAAAATATAAATTTTGGATAAATAAGATGTGGTGAGATCATAGCATATACTATGTATACGTACAATTATCTAAACTAAATTAAAACGATTCTTTAAATATGATGAAGTTTATGGGTTATTAATTTTTATGTTGAACTTGACTCCCTATTTTTTATTGCTTTATGATTTTGTTATTTGTACAACTTTTCTGAAACGCAACTTCTGCAGATAATGAGGAATTACTAAACTTCTTCTGGTTGCAATCTATAAACTGGGCCAGATTAAACGCTTACTTATTTCACTCGTTCAGTTTAAATTGAAAATATCCTTCAATTTGTTGGATAAACCACATCAGGTAAGTAACAAAGTAAAGTAAATGCGTTTCAGATGTAGTTTTAATAAAAATTTATTCAATACAAAACCATTGCAAAAATATGTCGTTTTAAACAATATTTAAAAACTTAAAATTGCTATAACTTTTAAATTAAGTCTGACTGCCAAATTTTGATTTCACCATCATTTTCAGAACTTATAACTACATTTGATCAAATTTGGGGAGGTTGGTGGTAATGTGCATTTAATCAATATTGTTTATAGGTATATTATAGAATTATTGTTGTATGTTTAGATTAAAGATATGTCAAAAGAAAAAAAATCTGATGAAAGTGTAGACGAAAGTGTAGAATTTGATGTAAATGCTGCATATAAAGAAATTATAGACATGATGGAACCTAGAGAGACCATTGCAAAGACATTAAGACGTTTAGGTGGAAACAAACGTCTTTCAACTGCTGAAAGATTGAAAATGAAAAAGGCAGGATTAAGTATCGAAGGTGGGTCATCTTTAAAAGTTACTAGACTTACAGAACTTGCGAATCAAATTTTAACAACAAATGGTAATATGGATGTTTATCAAGAAACTTATGAACAGATTTCTCAAATTGTAAGTTTTTCTATTCATTTAATATTTATATAAGATATGTTCAGAAAGTAAGTTTTGTTGTTAATTTTTGTCATATCAAAAATTTGATTATGATGTCATGCGTTCAAGTTAATTTCGTAAGACTCAGTTGGAAATGTCAGATACCATTTTATGACTGGCAACTATCACATATGGCATATGGTGAGGAGTTACAATGAATAAATTTGGAAAAAATTGGAAACTCTTTATGTATTTGAATACATTGAAAGTGATGTATGAGTGAATATTTGAACTTCTGTTTTTACTGTTTTTAGTTAAAGTTTCTCTTTAACTGTATTATTTATATTATTACTATTATCATTAAACAAAGATCGCCAGTGGTCATCCATTTCATTCGATATTCTGACATTCTTCACGTCTATTCCTAATGATTTTGCTACTTCATTTTGCATCTGAAATGGATCTTCATTGAATAATGCATGCTTCCAACTATTTGTCTTCAAAATTTTGTGCTACATCGGAGCATTCTTTATCTTCAGCATCAAAATAATTTTTAAATCGTAGAAATTTCTATTATAAAATCTCTGCATGTTGTTTCTGACAGAGCATTGTCATTGTAAGTTTCCATAAGAATTGTATGTGTTTCAGCTGAAAATTTTTTTTGAAAAATGCAAAATGGCAAGATAACATCATCTGCTCGAAAACAGCAAAAACTTATTCAAGTTCCTAATATTTATTTATTTCTGATTTTATTTTAAGTTATATTGTGGCCTAACATGATAATAATAATCATTAAATTATTAATCATATTTTCTTCGTAAACTTCATAAAATTTGGTTATGGATATTTATTTATTATTGACGGGTTTAGTGTTCCTAATAATTTGAAAATAAATTACCAACTGTGTTTTACTTGCGGTGGGGTTTTCAATTGAGTAGCCCATTTCCAAAATCCATTAATTCTATTTTAAAAATTTTTGGGAAATTGCATAAAACTTATAACTTTTTGTATAATTGATAATCAAATCATTTTTTTAAAAAAAATTTGTGTAATTACAAAAATTCAACATGCAAAAACTGTTTAATATAGTTCTAATAGAATATTTTTTATTCAAACTTTAATTTATGATTTAACGAATTTTGTCACTGAAAAGTAAAATTGATGTGTTTTGGAACTTGATGGTCGGTTCTTACAAAAAAGGACCAACAATTAAAACACGTTACATTCATGAACTAGGATTAAATTAAAAATAAAATCTGCATTTTATGTTAAATATCTTTATTAATGTAAAACTTGCTTTCCATTACATACAATTTTTTATCATGTGCATATTTATAATACCTATGTACCTACATAAACATTTAAAAAGTTAATGATAAAATTAGCGCTCTTGATCATCAGTATTATCCTTATTTAGTTCAAAATCAATGCAATCTTCATCATTTTGTGTTAAATTAAGGGACTTCTTTTGGATATTATTCCGCAAGTACTTGAGTATAGAAGGACAGTTTTGGATTGTCATGCCATTTGTCTCCATAATGTATAAAGAGAAGACCTTGCACATCCCTGATTTTGTCTTGCTTCACAGTCACTCCTTTTAAAAAAACTTTAATTTGAGAATTTTGAATAGATTTTTTAGATAATTTTGATTTTGTTTACTTGAAATGGCATTATTACTTAGATGGAGAATAACAGCTTTTGGAAACGATTACTTTTTTAACAGCTTTTGGAACATGAAATCCAATCATTTTTGTAGCTAATAATGTACAGAATCTAGAGATATTGATAACTCATAAAAAAAAAGTGATATAATGGGTTTTAGAAATGGGCTACTTAATTGTTTTATTAATTTTAAACGCGCTCCAAATGTCATTCACCAGTCTAATATTGGTGTCTGTTTCTTCTCAAAGAGTTAACAAAATTAATTCGTGTATGTGTTATTACAGTCAGAGTTTAAATGTGGCAAACATTTAAAGTGGAACTTACTATATGAACATACCTCGTAATTATTATATTTAGATCTTATTTACTAGTTTAATGTAAGTAGGTACTTATTTTAATATTTTAGTTAAAATATATTTGCATTTGTACTATCATTGATAAAATATTTATTTAATTACATTTAATCAATAGTACTAATATTTTGTAAATTTTTAGTAATTTTTGGCGATTGTGATCTTCCTCTGTCCTTTATACTGTAAATTGTTTAAAACTATGTGTGTGAGTAATATTGTTACAGTATAATTCTTTCTGAGTACTAGTTGTATTACAGCTGAAATGGAGATGTGAACTATGAACTATGAGTAGTGATATAAAAATATAACCAGTTACTTGATACATTCTTAAAATGAATACAATATAGAACAGAAAATAGTAATATTAAATCTAAATCAGTGGCGACATAAAAAAAAGGGGTTATATGATTCATGTGATTAAAAAAAGAAAATTGAGTATGTAAGTGGTGCTAGAAGTGTTTGTCTCATTTTTATTTATAATAATAATAAACATATAAACTATTCATAAAGTTAAAGAAAATCATGATTTGGGTCAATATTATGCAAGTAAATAAAATAAATAAATAATAATATAATATATAATAATAATTTCAAAAGAAACTTTCTGTCTAAATATTATATATATATTCTTTAGGATTACTGATAAGTTATTTTATTATTATATGAACCTAGTTCGAAATAATGGATTTCAGACCAACATAAATGGTATATAAGTGAACTTGGAATGAATTTTGGCTGACAAATTCTGACTTTATTAATTCTCTTAACTTGTTAAAATATGTAAAATACATAGGTATACGTTCAAAAGAAAATTGAAATTTAAAGTCATATGTGCATGGTACCCATATGAAAATATATTCAACTCACTAATTTCAAATCGTAATAAATTAAAATAAAAAAATGGCCATTTTTTTCTGATTGTAGTTTTGAAATGAGTGCATTAGAATATTAAATTACGTCAAATACAAAAAATAAATAGAAAATAGGGTGGCTGGTAAAGCAGATTTATACCAAAATATTTCATGTATAAATTATTTTATAATTAAATGTCAAATTAATTTACTTTATTAGAATAAATTTATTATCAAATAAATAGGCATAAATGCTTTAATAATAAAATATTTTCGTATGAGTTTTATTAAAATTCAACACGAGTTTTTATTTTAAAATATTTACTAAGCAACAACTATTTAAAAAATTTTTATTAAATATTTACATATGTAAAATGTTTCTGTAGTTTTGAAATGCAATATAAGGGGGAAAATATTAAAAATTAATATACCAAAAACATTATTAGCTTATGTTAAATTTGTAAACATTAGCTTTATAATGGAAATTCTCAATGTGAACATTGAGGAAAATTGTAACTGTAAAATTCTAGGCAGATTCAGTTATTCCCCACCAGAATGTTTATCGTTGATTTGTTTTGCCAATAAAGCTATAAGGCCACATTAGATATTATTCAATTATTTTTAACTATTTTAAATTATTTATTAAAATGCGAATTGAGAATTACATATATATATATTTTTGTTCTTTATTATTTTCACTTAATTTTCCAATGATCCTGATGGCCGTGGGCAGTATAAAAAAAGAGTTGAGGACCACCGCATACCTGCCCTAAATGAATTATCAATATCCAACATCATTGAACATGCATTCTATTATAGTTATTAAAACAATTACTTGTCTATTAGTATGTAGACTTCGGAATAATTTAAAATGACTATTGTTATAAACTAATATAATATAGTTTTTAAAATACTTGTAAAGATATATGTCATTTAGTGATAAATTATTTCTAGTCTTGTTAATTTTAGTCGATTATTTTTATTTCATATTTATTTATATTAAATAAATTTAGGTACCTAAACCTATTCCTATATTTTTTTTTATAGATTTCAAAATCTAAAATGAAAGGACAACCTTCAACTTCTATGTCGTCGGATTTGGATATGTATGCAGATGATTTTGATTTAAAAGAAAAAGAAAAATTAGAAAGTATTAGTCAAGAAGAACCAGAAGAACAAATAACAGGTATAATAATATTTTTATATAATATTTAAGTTTTATATATAATATTATAGAATTTTATAGAGTAGTTAAGTTATATTAAAGGTACATAAAATTTGGTAATTTTTTTTAGGAGAGTCATTACAATGGGAATATAAATTTTCATTAGAAAGTAATGAAGTTTTTGGTCCTTATAGTACTGAGCAAATGCAGAAATGGAAAGTAGAAGATAAATTCAAGGAACCTATTTGGGTGCGCAAATGTAATTCAAGCAGTGAATTTCATTCTTTTAAACGTGTCGATTTTGAACTGTATTTATAAGTTTTTTTAATGTATGTATTTACTTTATGGCGTACATACATGTTTATACTTTATTTTAAATAAGAATAATCTTCCAATTTATAAATATTAGATTGTTCATTCTTATAATCATTATATATAAAAGACTTCATAGTTCATAATGTATCAATAAATATTACATTGTTGAATATTTTATTGAAAATTATATAAATAGGTTGGTTATTAAATTATGAATATACACTTGAATTATGGTTTTTGTTTTATTGTTTCAATTAGATAAGTTCACATTATTTTTTGTAATTATGAAATTAATAACATAATGTTATAACAAGATTGTTATTATCTAAAATCATGGGCCCAGAACTAAGATTTTACATCACCAATTTTTAATTAAGTACTTTTGACCCAATTATTAATTTTTCGATTATTTAACAAGTTAAGTTACAGGTAGGTAATCAAAATGTTCTAAATGAACATTAAGGTATCAAAAATATAAATTTTAAAATGCTCTTTGTAACACAACCAGCTTCCTGTACTCCGTGAGATGTCCTCGACAGTCTAGTTCAGATATTATAATATAGTATTCCAGTTCTGTTTACCTTATAGTTCATGATAAAAATACAAATTAAGACACTCTTAAGCGGCAAAATTAATTTTATTAGATAAAATTTTATTTGTTATAACCTGGACATCATGTGTATGTATGAGAACACTCAAAACCAATCATTTGTAAATCCCATTTAAAATATTCCTGTTAAAATAGTTACAATGTTAAAGCTGTTTTAGGAAAATTTTAAAGTATAGTTAAGTTAATAATTTTAATTTAAGTTATTTTCATATAGCATTTTTAAATTTAGGCTTCCACTAGATTTATACTTGAGGTTTTTTTAACGAGGATCTTTTTCCTTACAGTTTTCCTCACTACAGAATATAATATGGAACATCAATTTTCGATTACCGGAATTTCCAACAAAAATGTCTTATTTTTAAAAAAGTTTAAAACAAAAAAAAACATGTTTATAACATGTAAAAAAATCATATAAAAAAAACGTTCAAGACGCAGAATATTTGTACTTTTTTTTAAAAAAAACCTATTTTTTTACAATCCTGATTATATATCGTAAATCTTTGAGATATTGTTTCATTATTGCTACTCATAATTTTACTGTAATTTTTCCAATTAAAATTTCGTCCTTTTCATTGAAAAATATATATGTCTTGTCCATTGTGATCACCACAGCTGTGACAGTCGTGAAGCACTGCTCTATACGGTTTCCTAGACGTGACTGTTTGTCGCTGTGGCTGATTCAACAGACATTTGATGACAAATCAAAATAAATTGAAAAGAAAATTCAACTCTGCTACCATATAATAGAGTGAAAAAACAATACCTGCAGATGAAAAATTGGCAGTACCATTGAGGTAAATATGGGTCTGTAGTGTGTACTATATAGGTACCTATTTATTTTATAAAAGTTGTAACAACAAACTATAATTTGTAATTGTTGAAGTATAATATTATATTTATTGTTATTCTATAATATATTCGTAGGTATGCCTTATTAGATTCTGTGGTTGGTAAAGAAGATGTAATTACTTCTATACAGTACTTTTAGGATATAAATATTTTTCCTCCATTTCATTGAACGTGTGTAAATTTCGAGTTTTGCTTTGTTAACATCACGGGCGGATAATTTTTTGATTGACATCGCTAAACTGTAAAATGTATTTTGTATTTTTCTTTACATTTTATCATAAAAAGATCATCATTTTTCTATTTAGATATATTATTGTTTATATTTTATATAAATATAGGATTATTATAAGAAAACTGTAGGTACCTACCTAGCTAGCATTACTGTGATCCGTGGCTCTCATTATCTTTTATAATATTTAGATGTCATGTGATATAGGAACGATGCGAGTTGTTTCGGGAATTTCACAATCATGATAAATCAACATGAGATGAGATATTGACATATTGTAGGTACCTACCTAGTAAATGTTCGTTTTATTAGCTCATGCGACACATGGTCAGTTTAGTTTTCGCATCGAAATTAACGATATTTTTGTGTTGATCTATATTTTATTTATTATTGTGTCTATCCAATATTGAAAATATACCTACCTACTGAAGTAGGTACACTATATTGTTTGTCTGTTTTATATTATTATTAGGTAAGTAGCGTAAATACAAACATATAAACAGGGGCGTCGAAATGATTTTTGAACCGTGGGGGCAGAACATTTGTTAAAACATCTAATAAGCAAAAAAAAGGTCTTTAACTTTTCTTGAATTTTCCCACTGTCAGAAAAAAACCTTACATCACCAAATATACCGAATAAGCAAAAATAAAATCTTTACTTTTTAAAATATTTCCTGACTAACCTTAATTTGCCGACTTATCGACTTATATTTCCTAAGTATTCTAAGTGTGGGTGACCCTCCTCACACGGAACCGGCCTTGACTCAATGCCTACAGAAGACCAAATTTTTTTACTTTACATTTTTTAATGACATCAGAAATAAGTAATTTATGTAAAATAATAATATTTTAAATAATAGAAGAAAAATTGTAGGTATGTTTTTATTTAATAATTCAAAGAAATAATTAATAAATTAAAGTTTATATTTTCCCAAATATACATTTTCTCTCGGCTGTGCGACAAACGAATTCTTTTAATATTTCATTTAGTGAAATTTCATATAACGTTGTTTGGTTTAGATGAAGTATAAGTAAATGAATCAAACGGTTTTGGCTCATTGTCGAACGCAAATATGTTTTTAAACGCCGTAGTCCAATGAATGTCCGTCCTGACGTTGCTGAAGTACCGGGTATAGTATATATTAATAAAATAAGTCGTTCCATTTGACTCATAAATCTACGTGTTGTTTCAGGCAACGTTTTTAATATAATAGCTATATCTAATAAGTTTATTAATTTTTTTGTCAAAATTCGTAAAACTGGGTAGCATTGTTAATTGAGCTACAAGTTGATCTATATCAAAATCTGTTGCGTGAGTAGAAAGTAACTCTATCACTTCTTTATTCTCCAAATGTTTACCATCTACTTTTCGCATTAAAATATTTTCCATTGACACTAGTTTATCTAATCCAGATTGAGTAAATCGTCTGTGTAATTCATTCAGTAAGCAATCAAGTATTTCAAAAAAATTATTTCCTTAATTTAGTTTTTTCTTCTATATTAACTGAAGGTGTACCTGAATATTGAAGTTTAGCTGGTGGCTTGCGTATTCTGAGTGGTTGTGACATTTTAAGATCAAGATGGGTGGCCTGTTGTTTTGTTTTATCCCAAAGATTATTAAAAACCGAATCATTACGAAAGGATTCAAGTGTTTTAATTAATATATCTGATGCATGTTTAGCACCAGTTGCAGTGTACGATATACTCTGTAGTGCAGTAGCTAATTGTTCACAAAGGCTTAAAATTAAGGACAAAGAATGAAAGGCAAAGAGAGTTTCAAATTTCCAAAGTTTAATTTTATATCCACGTAGAGTTGCACGTTTTTCTTTAGTCACCGACATTGAATCATTTAAAATTTCTTCGATTGTTAAAAGAATTCTTTTGTAGTTTTGTATAAATCGATTAACTGCTTTCACTCGAACTGCCCATCGTGTCGGACAGAGAGGAATGATTCCTAACATGTTTCCATCATCAACATACTCGTCATTTGAAGTGGGAAGAACAATATCGTTGAACCTTTTTTTGCGTTTAGCTGAATTTAATATTGTATTGCTTACAAACCGAATTAAATTCAGAGCGTCCTTAGCTCTCAAAATCCACATTTTTGATAGTATCAGATAAAGCCAAATCCAATGAATGATTTGAGCAATGAATGAAAATAGATTTGGGTTGTACATCAGAAATTCGGTTTTGCACTCCACTAATGTGACCTGACATATTTGCTGCTCCATCAAAACAAAGACCTCTCACATTTTCGAAAGTAAGACACATACGTGTTAATAAATCACTAATACAAGAAAATAGCGTTGCTGCATTTGTATTCGGAGGTTTATACATTTTAATAGACCCCTCTTTAATTGTTAGAGATGTGAGTTCTACAAAACGTAAACAAATAGGTACTAAATTGTTCTAGACCAGACACATCTGTAGTTCCATCAGTAATTATAGATATAAATGGACTTTTACAAATGGAATCTTTTAGTTTACGTAAAACAAAATGTGCCATCATTTCAAGTAATTCGTTCTGAATATCATCACTAAGCCAATTATTTCGCTTTTCGAGCCACATTTTCATGGCAGGAATTTCAAATGAACGCTTTTGAAGCAAATAAATTAAGTTTCCAGAATCCCACGTGCCCCCACGAATAGCTTGGCCACTGCGTGCTAAATAACGAATGGAGCTTATTACTATTTTATATACGGAACATGCATCTTGTTGCTCTTTCAACGACTGTTCTGTTATTAAAGATGTAACAGGACGAGAATGTTCACATAATCGAAGAAATTCTATTGAACTTCTATGATTTTCGCTTTTTTCGTGAACAGAAAGCCTTTCAGTTCCATTTTTCCAATTATTAAAACCAGTATCAATAAAGGTATCATGCAAATGCAATTTAGTTTTCCTATTTTTTGTTTTACTTGCCAAAGCACAAAGATAACATAAAACGACATTTTTATCATTTACATAATGAAGCCAACCATACGTTACAAACCATTTTGAATGACAAGACCCACCATTTGTTTTAGGAAAAACAAATTCTTTTTTAGGAATATACTGTTCAGTTACAGTTATAACAGAAATTGATTCCTTTCTTGAACTTTTTGATGTAGTTGAAACAAATGAATAATCAAGAGTGGGTATTGATAATTTGGATGATTGTATTTCATTTTCTAGCAAAAAAATAAGACCCTGAATCAGTATATGATCGTATAGGTACATATATATATATAATATGCATTCATACACACTATGAACTTTTTTCTATGCATTCACTTTTAAACAAATCGTCGACATTTTTTACTCCCATTGAGCTATATACTCCCAAAACAAATATGAAATTGCATACAAATCCGGACTCTATAATATATGATATATGATAAAATATCATTGATATACTAATATTTCAACATTTTTTGAATTTAAAATAAAAAATAAAAACAAAAAATCACCGTAGGGGCGTAGCCCCCACGGAGTTATTCCCGTGGGGGCAATTGCCCCCATTGCCCCCGTTGTTCCAGCACTCCTGCATATATACCTACCTAGGTATTTTAGTAGCAGAGAGGTAATTTATATATTTTTTTTTTTTATTGTAAATTAAAAAATTTCAACTAAGTTAAGTTTTTTCTTTTCAAAGTTAACTTTTAACTTATAAAGCTAATAAAAAAAAAATGAGTAACTTTTAACTTAATTTAACTAATTCTTTTTAAACTAACTGAACGAGTTAAAAAAAAATCGTTAACTAACCCAGTCTTAATTTATGACTATGTATAGTAAACCTATAGGTTTACCGTTATACAATAATAATATTATGTTGTAATATAGGCTATATCAAGACTATAATAGTTATTGTTTTTCGTAATAATATATTATTATTATACGTTCTGTTTAATATATGTACTTATTCATTACCTATACATTATGTTCCGTCATCTGTAGGGACTATACGAGGTAAAACTGTATTTTTCGTTTCGTGTCGTTTGAACTAAAATATAGTCTTCTCAGCGATTAGTCGCGTTTAGGAATATTGTTCTATTTTGCAGTGTATGTCATTATTACAAGTTAGACGTTGGTGTTTTACTTTTAAGATGTTATTATGTTAATAACTTCAGACGACGAGCCCGTAAATGATTTAAGTGTGAAGCTCAGGAAAAGAAAAATAACTGGACGGACGACTATCTAAGAGTAAGAAATTATATTAGGTAAGTTCATATGAAATGAGAAAATACTGCAAGTTTACGTCTGAAATGTTTTGAAATTATCATTTAAGCTGAAATGTCTGATTTTTTTACTGTTTCACATGACTCGTCTGGTTTTTTTCGAATGTAGGACATTTCCACTCTCGATGGGATGAAAGTAGGCCATTTTTCTCTCCTTCCCCATAAAAAAAATCAAATAAGTATTGGTGTATAATATTATTTATTATTATTGAAAGCATACAATAAACAAATAATTGAAATAATAGGCATCATTTTTATAAATAAATAGTTTAGGTTCCTATAATAATTGGAAAAATGTTTTGTAAAATGTAAAATACTTATACCTAATAGTATTTTATACTTATAAAAATGTATAAAAAAAATATTAATTTAATTGAATTTTGCATAATAAATAATTAATTTTAAATATTTTAATGTATCGGTACTATTTTAGTTCCAATTTTTACAGAGCTGAGATTTCTTATAATCTAGTTTTATTTTTTATTTATTTATATTTTTCCAAATTAATAGTACTTTTTTGTGAATTTAAAATTTAAATATGAGGTACAGTTTGTGTAACATATACCACTCATAGACGTAATTTGGGACATTTTTTTTATAGAGGGGGAGCAAAAGTAATTTTTTTCTTTAACTTTTCACCAAAAAAAATTTTGTCTATGCACAACGTAAAAATGTATCTTACTTTTGTACTATCTCTATGATTATAAGAATCATAATTAGAGAGCTATAATATATGTTACTAATATGCATTAATAAAATCTTAAAATATTCTTTATAAAATAAGTTAAATCAGGGGCATTTGAGTAAAATTTTTAATATAAAATAATACTACCTACCAATTTTGCTCAGAATTGTTCTTTTTAAATTAAATACTTATAGGTATTTCATATAACAGTCCTAATAGATTTAATATTAGATAATTACTACAAATAAAAAATGTGTATAAAATAATAAAAAAAAATAAAATCAATTTTCCAAATGTTACCAGAGAGGGCAGCCACCCCTTTGACCCCCTACTTTACGCCTATGTTATCACAATGGTTGAAAGGGTTAATGATGGGACTAAAATTGTGTGCAGTACGATACACTTTGTGTAATACGAAATGTTAAGTGTGAGTACGAAATTAAAAAGTGTGTAGTGGGTCTATTCTCTATATTATGGTATTTGTTTTTAATTTTATATTTTTTTATTCAATTATTTTATTTAAATAGGTATATTTAAAAATTAATTCCAAGATGTATCATCAGCAAAATTTAAAATACCAACAAGTGTCAAGTAACATGTTAACATCTGCTATTGCAGGTTATCCTATATTTCATAGATGATAAAGGTAATTTTATCATCAGAAAAACAAACTGTTCGCTCATAAACTTATATTTAAATTTAAATTTATATCTCAATGCATTTGCCATTTTTTTGTAATTGTATAAATAGCCTATTTATGTGTTAAATATGTAATAACTCAAAATAATTTTAAACACATAACTAAAACAACCTATTTCTTATGAATATAAGTTTTTACAACATAAATGAACACTTTTGATTTTTATTTTCTGATGAGCTGATTAAAACATAACCCCCCGTCCAATCAGTGATAAAATCCTAAAGTGTGCATTACGAAAAAGTATATATTTTAGCCTCTGGGTTAATGAATGTTAAACTTGAACTATAACTATTAGAAAACATTTGGGGAGAAGAAGGTTCCCTCAATTTTTTGAACGGGGGGACGGTCATATTTACCACTCATATACCGGGGGAAAATGTCTATTACCGGTTTTTTTTTCGAAAGTATATAAGAGTATGGACAAATGTACTATTTTATTTTATATAAGTATAGGTAGGTAGGTATATATTTGTAATTTTAATTGTACACGAACTAAATATACCTATATTATATACCAGAATATCAACCTATACATTAAATTGTTCTACACTAGAAAGTATAAATTAATGAAATAATCGTGATTTATACAAGTATAGGTACATTAAACAACAATTATAATAATAATAAAAAATTGATGCAATTTAATTTATTTCAGTTTACTATAATAACATACTACCTACGTTTATATATATATACTTTTTTTATACAGGTGATTTATTTATTACAAATTCAATAAAAATAAAGTACAATATATTGAGCATTTTTAATATATTAGTGCTATAACAACATAATATAATGTATAACATACAATAATTTGAAAGTAATAAAATTTAATAAATATAATATGTATAAAACTAAAAACGTGTTCTCCAAAATTTTTTTGCTTTTAAAAGCTTACTTTTGCACTATGGCATAATAAAATAAAATATCCCTAATTTTTTTAATATCTATCGACATTTCAAACAAAACTGGACATCACTTAAAATTCAAATACATATTATAAATACACATTAAAAATAGTAAAAATTAGTCTTACTTTATATTTTCTGTCTAATATAATATTATAATCAGTGCCGGATCTAGAGAATTTGTCGCCCGGGGCAAAAAATAATTGTAGCGCCTCTTTTTAAATTTTAATAAGCAAAAAAAAAAAAGAAAAAGAAAAAAAGGTCATTCGTCCATTCCTATTAAAAATTAAGTGATCGATGGGATCAAAAACGGGACGAAGTTTTTAAATATTTTTACATTTTGCGCCCCATCATAATGGCACCCAGGGCAAGTGCCCCGGTTTGCCCCCCCCCCAGATCCGGCACTGATTATAATTATATAGGTAGGTACTTATAGCTACTAATATATTTAACATTAGTACCTATTCCTATATATTAAATTTAAAAACAAACAATTAGGCGTGTTTGGAATACAAATTTATAATAGATTCCATAATATATTATTTTTTTAACCGATAAATTGATTTAAAAATTTAACACATCTTTTGTTCTCCTTAAGACCTATAAATACCTACGAGTTATATAAAACCTATACCTATTCTCTGAACAATGTCCTACGAAAACATATTAATATGTATAATTGTATAATAGTTATCATTGATCGTATGAATTATTTTTAATTAGGTATCTACCTAATCATTATAACTAGTAACGCTTTTTATCATAAAGTTAACAGCAAAATACGTTTAATAAGAAAAATTGTATTTAAAATAACTAGCATAATGCATATTATAATGGTATTACCAACTATACAAATTGTAGCTTAGGTATATTATAATACCTACAATATTATACATATATTATACACATCGGTAGTAGGTACCTATATCGTTTCTTTATTATACTTTTAAAGTAGGTATTAAATTTTTTTTGTGTTTTTAATACTTTTATAGAACAAAAGTATTTGCAACGATATTTAAATATCTATATTTTCTATGTATTCATATTTAAAAATAATAAATACAAATTCAAATTTAATATTTTTTGACAGTACCAACTTACAGTTTGACTATTTAATTCAGGCTTGGAGGCGGGAAGCAGATGTAAGGGCCTGTAAGTATTTAAAATTAGTTTTTAGGCACCATTTGTACTTGTATTTAAATACTTACTTATTTTTATTGGTTTTTTTTAAATAGATATTAAATATATTTATTATAATGGTTTTTATCTTATACTCGTATATTGTCGAAATTATGTTTTCGCATTATTTCTAATATATACATATATACACGTATAATATGTATATTGTATACATATAACAAAATATAATAATAATATATTATAATATATTATATTGCTGAACAAGGTTGGGTCGGGTATAAAATAATATCTAGTATTTAAACAAAATGCCAATTTGGTACGATCTAATAACTATTTATGTATGGATTTACATATTATAAATAATTTATAGTAGGTAATAATATTATACATTATTTTGTAGATGTACATAAATAATCACATACTTATTATATACTTACAGATTAGCTATTATAATCTTAATATTATACTTATAGGCAGTGGTCAAAATGTAACTCAAAATTAGTGTGTGTATAGGTATGTTTTTTTTGTGGGGGGGAGGGTAGGAAAGATGGAAACTAATTATTCAGGACATTTTCAGTTAACTGACATGAAAACTAAAATTATCTATATTCTGTTCTTAAGTTTATGAGGTAAAAATGATATTAATATAATATCAATTTAATATATTATTTGCTTATACTTAAAAGAATAAATGTATAATATAATATAAAATAGGTACTCGTATATTGTAAATATGTTTTTGATGAAATCGTATCATAATAATTTTTCTAAACTAGTTTGGCTTATTTGCAGATTGTAGGATGCTTACCTTCCTATATATTTACTCATTTTGTGTTTAAAATTCGATCAAATTATTGAAATTAAAAAAAAAAAAATCGCTTTTTTTATATTTTTTTTGATAAAATAAGGATAACTAGGAATGAATAAAGTCAATCGACGTGAGGGAGCACTTCGATCACCGCCTATAGACTATATACATATTATATTATTTTAAAGTGCCTATTTATTCCCTATATCTATATACTCGCAGTACATCTATTTTGTAAATAGTGATAATTATCATATAATCGTTAGGTGTACAGATAATATTATAATAAGAAACAATCTTTTAAGTAGCTACCTATATTTTTTTGTTGCGGATCAACCGGAAATTGACATAATAAAATTAAAATTGAAAAATTAAATAATAATATTAATAACACTGACAAATAATAATACAATTATAACAGTATAATATGATATATATATATATATATAGTAGTTTAAATTATCGTATATATGTATACAATAAAAATTATAATAATAATATTGTGCAATCGATAAAAAAAAAACAAGTGATATTAATGTTCAACAAGCGTAGCATTGCACCAATCCTACTTCATCACAGTTCATGCACTTGAGGGCGATCATTTCGGTGGTGAAGTGATTTCGGTGTACGGATTTCTTACTTCCGTTGCACATCGGACATGGCAGCAGTCTGTAGCCTCCGCAGATTTGGCACGTCGTACAAGCGTCCGGGCTCTGAAACATGCGAGTAAACAGAATATATTATTGTAATATCAATGAAAATAAGTCTATATAGACTTTTTTTCTATATATATATATACCATATTATTAACATTTTCAAGACTCAAATTTTAAGGTAAAAAAAGTGTAGGTCATATTATATTTAATGGCGTATTCAGGGAGGAGATTTGGGAGATATAGGTAGCTATACCTATCAGGTATGCTTTCTTTTGAATTTTATTATTTTTCCTTCCCGTAGTTTTTATTTTCGGTTATTAAAATTCGAATTTTTAGGTACTTCTTATATAGTTAAGATAAATGTATTATCTATATTGATGTCACAGCTGAGTAATTATTAATTATTATATAATTATTAAAAAAAAAAAAAAAAATTGTTTGAAACTGATTTTGAAAAGAAGTTCCCAGTATATATATAATATATATATATTGGTAGTATTTGATATAACCATATATACCTATAGGTACCTATTACGAGTATACCTATATTGTTAAATATTGGTTTACCTTAAAATAATTGCATAGAGTTTGCAGAGTATGTGTTTAGGATTCGTGCGGACCACCAATAATGTAAATTATAAATTTAATATTTCATTACCACATTGTACCTACTGGTCGTATGGTATACCAATGTACCATACGAAAAATCATTCGTTAATCAAAATGGGGATAGTAATTTTAGTAATTTTGAAACTGTCAACAATTTAAGAATGAAAATAAATTATTATGTCCAACAAATCGCTTTGTTAAAATGCTGCGAGAATATTGCAAAACGGTTTTTTATCTTGATTTGTTGATGTAAAATTACATGAAAAATAATTTCGTTTCTTTGAAAACCTATTTAATATTGATGAGAATGATATTGATTCAAGTATTAAACGTGAACCTATTGAATTGTTAATAACAAATTCATTTTACTTTGATGAATTTTAAAAATTGAAACAACATGATATATTAAAATTTTATTTATCTCTTTCATATAAAGAATTTTCAGTTTTGCTAGATATTATGATGAAAATGGTTTTTGGGTCAGCATATTGTATGTAAACAGATATTTTCTCGCATGAATCTAACAAAACCAAATAATAGATCGCGATTAATGGATCATCTTAAGTCAATTTTAAGAATTTGTACGACGAAATTAAAATGCAACTTCACATCATTGGCTAAAGAAATTCAACCACAAATTTCACATTAAAATTATTAATTATTTAATTATTAATTATTAAAATAATTAAATTAAAATATTATTACCTATTTCAAGATATCTATAGACGATATTAGTTCTGTTTGAGAGTTATTTTGCTCCTTAAGTGGCTACTTTCCGGAATATTATTTTCAAAATCAATCTCTCCTCAATATCACTCTTCCCCCATAATATAAAATTGTTGTAAATACCTAATAATAGAATTCTATAATAATTGCATAAAAAATATCAAAGATTGAATTTTTAAAATCGCTCTCTCGATGTTCTGAATGATTTTATTACCAGAAAAATAGAATCATTCCAGTCTAAATTATGCTTCTATCATATTCCTTATATTTATACTATACGAATATTCGTTACTGTATATTTAGTATATTATTTTTTCTTATCAATATCGTTTATTATATCTTGTATTTATTATGTATACAATTTTGGAGAAATTTAACGAAAAATTAAAATCTAAAAATTTAAAAATATTAAAATACATTTTAAATATTCATATAAACATATAATAATATACTTGTATCACGTATATTGAACTTGAACCAAATGGCCCTGAGTTAAGATACCTATCAAATCGATAAAGGAAAAAAATGTTGGAGTGAATCTTATTTGGAGTTTTTAATTTATTATTTCAAAAAAGTTATTAAAGCTTAAAAAATAAAAAAATAAACTTTTTAAAACTACAATAACTTTATTTTAGTAAATTAGAAAACCGAAATTATGTTAACTCTAAAATGTTGCCCTTTGTTAATTTGATAATAGGAATTTTCATTATGTTAATTTTAATACTTTTGCGTAAATCTGTTTTTTTTTTTTTTAAATAAATATCGTGATTACACAACAATAAAAAGTGGTAAAATTAATAAGTTGACCCGTCAACATTTTGAACAAAATTAATCTATTTGAATTGGTTACCTATCTATTAACCACATATATATTTTTAGAATTTAAAAATCCTAATTTACCTCATGTACTCGTATAACAATACAAATAAATACTCGTAAGATTATAATATGTAGGTATAAGTTGATAGAAGATGTAATATGATACATAATATAGAAATATATTTTGATACAATTATTATTTAACTTCAACTTGTTATGAGAAAATAATATTACAATTATTCGAGTTATATAATAATAAGTTAAATGAAAAGTAGACGTTTTTATATAATATAGTTTAGTTGGGTATAGAGCTTCAGGCTAATCGGCTTTCGTATATCGATCCTACGCGCAGTACTAGACAAAACGTGGATTAAATCTTATAATAAAATATGTAAAATACCAAGTGAAAATACGAGTATATACCTACTTCAATTACTTCTTTAAATTTGTATTTTTGGGACTAAATATACATTTTGAGTGAAATTAAAAAACGGGGTTTTCAAAATATTTAACGTTAGGTATATTTAAGCACGTAGGATTTATATATACATGTATATTATACTGACTGAAGGATATAATATAATTTATTATTTTTATCTATATATAAGTAGGATGTTGTGACTTGTGAGAAACGTATATATGAGCTTTATGTAAAAAATAATAATACAAACGTTTATGAAATATTTTTTAAACGTTTTAAATACTTTTAATCATAGTTTTATTTTGTGTGTTGAAAGTACATAATATATAGAAAAATATTAATACCCGGTTATACGCTTTTTGATTGCTGAACAATGATGTGTTTTTTTCATCGTAAGCTGAGACATTCATATATTTAAGCGTTCCAAGAGGCAAATTTGTATTGTTTTAAATTATTAGGTGTGAACGTATTTGGATTTCAAAATAAACAGGTGTCTAAAATCGTCCTTGTGATAATATATACAAGATATGTATGTACATATGTTATATATATATATACATGTTATAAAACGTATAATTCTTATTATATTTGATAGAAATACCTATGTGACATATAGGATACACTTCAAATATTAATTTTCGTTTCGTGTTTTTTAAATTGATCATGAAGAGTTCGTTTTTATGGTTTGAACTTCATAATTTATACCAAATATTAGATAAAGTTCAGCTTGTGTAACAATATAAATTATCAGTTTAAACTAATTAATATTTAACTAATCACTATTTAATTAAGTATTCGTTATTTTCAATAAAAAAAACGTTATTATGAAAACTATTTCATATTACGAAAGTACCTATAATAATTAACATTATGGCTTATATTATAGTAAACTAGACCAGCGGTTTCCAACCTGATTTATTTCATGACTCCCTTGTAGATTTTAAAAAAACGCACGAACCTCCCCGCATAAATTGAAACTTTTTTTTTTGTTATCCAGTACAAATAAACTATAAAATATGCGTAATGACTAATGACTACCTATTATTTCTTAAATATAAATAATAAAAATATAAACTTTTTACATCATTTTAATTAATTTTAATAGTTAGTAGTATAAATAGACTTTTTATTTAAGTATTTTAATTATATAGTATAATAATATAAAAAAATTAATGTGATGGCTGACAATACTTTTCCTTTGACAATTTTTTTATGTTTGGCTCGATGTTAGAGAGAGAGAGAGAGAGCACCTCAAGTCCGATTCAATATCCAAGCGATTTTTGTGTTTTGTTTTTATAACCGGCAAACTGGGGAACCCAGATTCGCATAAATAAGTCTATGAAAATTGTAAAATGACTTTTAAGGCTTCATTTGAAATCTCAGGATAAATGAGTCGGTATTTTATCCAAAAGTTTTCCAATGAGCCACAGTTATCAAAATCAATTTTAAAACAAAATAAAAATGTACTCCGTGATGACTGCTTGTGCACCCTCAGCAAATGAGTTCACGCCCCCCCCCCCCAGGTTGGGAAACACTGAACTAGACGGATCCTTTTCATATTAACAATATTTTTGGTATAATTTTGTTCTATCTAATGCCAATACAATTAATCAGTTGATGAATTTTCATTAGCTATCGTTATTATTTAAACTTCTGTGCAACTGTCAATAATTTCATGCACTTAAGGTATTAATTTCTGGAGACGGAATAATTTTTTTTAGGTTATTTATGTAAAAAAAGCGAATTTAGAAGAAATGTGATTTAGAGTCTTCATACTAAACCGGAAGTTTGTTATCATATAATATGTCGTACATATTATTATGTTCGTCATCATATATGGCGTATATGACATACGAGTATATATGCGTGTATGTATCCTCTATATGCAATATTATACGTAAGTCACAGAGTAATAATAATAAGTATAATAGTATAGTAATAATAATAATAATACGTAAGTCGTGTGTATAATACATAGATCATAGTTATTAGTATTCTATTTTTAAAATTGTAATAGGTATATGCATAGACCTATTAACTAAATGGACTGCGCTTTCCTCACCCACAGCCTTTTGGAACACTCAGACAACACGTGATAAGCAAAAATGAGTATTATGGAAGAAAACATTTTGTAGTACTGTTTATTCCATGATAAAAAAAATAAAAACAACATGATAATTCATGAAAAATAATATTTTATTTTGCGTGAAATTTTAATATATATTGATAAAAACGCTATACAAATTTTTTAGATGAAACTGGAATACCTAGTTTATTGATGATGGAAGTAAACGAGCTTAGTTAGATGTGATCTTATTCTGTCTTTTGGTTGAATATTTGATTTATTAAAATGATGTATAAGGATAGTAAAGTAAGTTTTGAAGATTAATTGTATTATTTGAATTAGATGATTATTTTCGGGATCTTGATTATAGATATGGTCGGATAATTTTAGTAGTACAGTCATAGACCTAGTTAATAGGTCTATGAATACAATAACAGCGATTAATTATACTGTAAATGAGTATTTGATAATGTGACAGTTTTTAATACGAATGGTAGTTTTTATCATCTGTGCCCTGTGGTATTATCATGGTGCGTACTACAAAAACCATGGAATAAACGAAGTCGAATAATTCTTTCTTCCACAATACTCGTTTTGGCTTATCACATGTTGTCTGAGTATTTCTGATCCAAACGTAGTCCATTTAGTTAATAGGTCTATGGGTAGGTATATGAATTATTTTTTAAACGATTTATTGTAAATAATTTGTTAGTTGCAGTATAGAATTTAAACGATAAATGGATGCACTGCGTAGTTTAATATTGGAACATAAAGTCATAGAATATTTTTTTATTTGTATACGATATATTGATATTATATTTGCATGTGGTTTTTATACTTTCCTAAAAGAAAACTTTAACTATAATAGATTGTTTTTCCTTGGTAAATTAAATAGTAGGTACATAAGTAGTAACATAATATATTCATACATTTTATTCATCTCGTGAGATTTTTCTTTTTAGTGTTTATATACTATAATAATTATGTACGTTATTATAATATATTTTATCATGCATTGTTACATTGTATAGTGAATAATATAATGTTATAGACTTTGAATTTCCTAGTTCGAAAAATTGTATTCACAATGTTATAATAATAATGGATTAGAAAGTGTGATTTTATTGAAAAAATAAAATAAAAACAGTAAATTCCTTTTAATACCTATACCTAATATTTAAACAAATTGAACCTGTCGATCATACGCTTTGTTATTGTATACGATATAAGAACAATAGTAATATTTTCAAATAATATGTATATAAAATAATAGAATCAAAATTCCGATAAAACGAATTTTATATTGAATGAAAAAACCACGCATATAACCGCATATAAGATATATAGTCTGTGAAATTCGTTAAAAATATATTATAATAATATTACGTTTTATTGGCACGGGATTTGGAAAATAAGCTGTAGTCACTATTATTTTTACGTATTTGAAAGTGATCGCAATAGTCATTGACATTAAAAAAAAAAAACACCTATCCCCATTCAAACCGGTTATAGACCAATTTCAATCAATACAGATGAAGTTATATAGTTAGGTACAGTATATAGTAATTGATTTAGTCTCTATAATAATATTATGATTTATAATATTATAATATTATATACACATTTAGTACAGACTGTTGAATTGGTTTCTCAATTCTACTAAGTGGTTAGTGGACTGCACCTTCCACATCTTCTATCTATTGAACAACTCAGATAAATTATATGTGATAAGTAAAATCGAGTATGTAGGTATTGCTGAAGAAAACTTCCATGTTATCACAGAATATTGTCTATATTATACCATTTAATTTATATAGTAGCATAGATAGGGAGAGTAAGGGGTGCCCCCCATATTGTCGTAATACCATCGAAATTTGATCAAAATTGGTATAATTTTAACGAATGACCATTTTTTTGGTAATTTTCCAATACCAAAGTCGAAATTTCAATGATTTTTAGGGAAAATGTTTAAAATATATATTTTTATATACGCCACTGAATTCATATGTATATTCTGATCATTATAAATATAAATATTACGGAACAAATGAATCGAGAATTCTGTTTTTCTTCCATAATGACTCCCTTTTTCCATATTAGGTATCTACAGTTGTTTGAGGAGTATTGACTAAACGCAGTCTATATATTTAGTCTATTTAGTAGCTTTATATTGTTATAGGCATGAATGAGCTAAGAAAATGATTAATTGAAAACTAAAAAAAAAACCACATTAAAAACTATAATTAAACTCATTAAAGCTATATTAGGTTTATAAAATACCCCAAAAATTAAAAAACTATGCTAAGTCCCTTTGAAATTTAAAAGTGCTTTTAAAAATTTATTTTAGAAACCAATTTATTATACCCATATACCTAGTTAAATATTTCCTGCAACGCTAGAAAATCTATTTTAAGTATAAATTAGTCTAGTACAAGTATTTTACTGAATCGTATTCTATTTCGTAATAAATTACAAAATATGTAAAATATAATTTTGAAATTAACTTCGTTGACATACCTATAAATCAAATATTGTATTAAAAAAGCTTTATGTGCAGCTAGAGTATCAGGAAATAAATATGCAAATGTTACAAATTAGTAGTCTTCCAAATTTATGACTTTATTATAGTAGTACTATAAAACCAGACTATATAAAACCGCGATTCAAAAGTGTGGTTTGATTGTATAATATGTTTTGTTTTCCACCATTCTGAATTTTCGTTTGATTAGTCCTTTTTATTATAATATATTAGGTAACATCGTGACTTGGATCGTGAAAAGTGAAAACATTTAGTAGTGTACAAATTTAACATATTTACATAATCCATACACGTGAGTTCGAGTATATTAATATATTTATATATATATATATATATTTCGTTTGTTTTCCGTTGGCAGCAGTGATAGGAATAACAATGGTACAAGCTATAGAGAGGAGTCAAAGTATAATAGAGAGAGATGGAGGGATTTGTTTTCATATTAAAAAACCATCGAGTACATATAGCAGTCCGGAATAGGAAAGTTGTATTTGGCGTATGTGTGTGACGATGATGATGGCATCAGACAACAGGATATTCTCGTCTGCACCGGAAGGAACGTTCCGAATATGAAAACAGATTAATGAAACATATAAATCTTTTGACTTTACCTTAAATGGTTTTAAAATCGATCGAAGTTCCCCAGATTCGTTCAGTCTTTCTACAGCTTCTGCATCCTGAGAACAAAGTCAAACGTCGTATAATCATTCATCATTATCATTCACATAATATATGTATATATGCCATAATACATCATATTTTAAATGGTTCAATATTATATAGGTACTAGATATTTGTGTAATAAGATATCCACACGGATTTAATTTAAACTCAGTAAACATCAATATATCAAATTTGTAACTGAAAATTATTAATTTCGGACGGGGGTTTTCTCTTCTTTTCCGATTATCCCTATTCTTAGTTCTGTTTAGTTAAAAAAAATTGCAATTCTTGATATTCAACGTACTGTTCTAAAAGTGTCTGTATTTTCAAAATATGTGTTTTAAAGATTTTACGAGAGGGAAGGGATCTGGACATGCAGGTTCATTCAACTATAATCATAACATTTAAAATGTAGATAAGCTTTTTTTTTAAAACAAATATCAATCATTTTCCTTATTTTTTTTGTATATAAAAGTTATAGCAGCTGGTACACTAGAGAGAATAAAGAAACCAAAAGTTGCTAAAAAGTATCGGGTGGTTTTCTCATAAAGTCTGAACATATATATATATAGGTATGGTTAACGTATAATGATCGTATAAGTTGTCTTATATATGACATTTTATCCGTTACTGCATCATGTCGTTCCATTTTATAACAGAACACGCAATCAAATTTGAAATATTGTGCAATTATGCGCGGTTTGTTCGACATGATTATTAATTGTAGGTATATGATCTTTATGAAGAAATCACGAGACAAAATTCTAACGCGTGAAATTAAATTTTAAAGTCGAGTGGTCTCATTTGAAATTTTAAAATAAACAAGTTACGTAAAAAAACAACAAGGATAATAAATACACATATACTTTTAAAATTATGAACAATATACTCATAATTACAAGACTGCAGTACAGGTATTGAATTGATTGAGTTTTTATGTAATTAAATCGAATCAAAATCGAATATCTATTTAGAATGTTGCATTTTCAATTGTACAATAATTTCAATTATCAGCATCTAGGTAATCAGAATTAGGGCGAATACGTATTATAATTAATTTTGGTGGAAGAAAACGATTATTTTTTCAATTATTAGATCAATAATTAAGAATAAAATGTAATATTACAAAGAAATTCGTATAGTTATGTTCCAACAGAAAAAATTGTAGATATAACTAAGACTGTGAGGGTTCTATAAAAAGTCAAGATAACATTTGACATTTTTTCAAATAAGTAGAGAATGTTTTAGCGATAAATTGAATATAAAAAGTGTTGTAATTAGCCACCTTAATTTAAGAAAACTTTTTTTTCCTCAAAACTTGGGTCTAACTACAATACGTCTAATTGAGTTCGGATTTTTTTAATGTTATTATTATTTTTCCTATCTCTTGTTTGCTGTCACAACTGGTTATGATTCAAAATAGCATAATGTAGAGTTCTGACAATATACAGTGTAAATGTACGAAGTAAATTAAAGTTGTTTATTAGCTACAATTATTAGGTATAACGGTCGGCTGTAATTTATATATATTTCAGAGTAAGCCTAAAAGCATCTAAAAGATAATCTGTCGATTTATGCCTGAAAGCACCTATTTAGCAATGCAACATTACCGTTATGATTCATGAACCGTTTATACCATATGGTATATAACTCGAATGCGCGAGTATTTTTCATATTATTTTAAAATTATAAAATATCTATGAAAAAAAACTGAACTTATAAATAGCACATACGTATTTAAAAATTACGTTGCACGCCCGATTTGCAATAAGTTCTGCAGTGTAGTCAACTTTTTGGAAAAACTAAGATCTAAAAATGAATGTTTTTTTTTTTAATATTTACATTTTAACTGTAATATTTAAGTAGTTCTGTGTCAGTACTACTATCAATTCTTTTTATATAAATTATGCACATTTAAAAAATTATCATGAAATTTCCTAATAGAGGAAACGAATTTTTAGTGTATACCTATAGTCAAAAATATAGAAACGTACGCAATCATATTAGGTAGGTATGATATATAAGTGCGCAACCATGGTTGAAAAGGGGTAAAATGTGACATGAACAATATTGTATAGCACCGTATTCTAATAATGTAGTTTAGCAACTTTCTTAATAAAAATATTTCAGTTGCACATGGGTTATGAGTGTTTATCGGTTATGAAAAAGCAGTTTTGTGTGCATATATTGCTCTATATGAACATGCAGGTAACTCATTTAGATTATTTTTTGGATTGTGCTGAATATGGCACCTAAATGTTATATATGGTACTTAAAGTATTAAATTAGAGATTCGATTACCCAAAAACGGGTAGTTGAGTTGTGGTGGAATTTTGAAATTCTATTATTATCTATTTTACATAAAATACAAAGTAAAAACCAACCCCGATGAGATTGCCCTCGACGAACAGTTGTGGCACAGAAATCGTGTCACCTCCGAGACGTTCTCTGATTTCCTTTTGCACTTCCCTGCTCATGAATACGTCTCTCTCTACGAACTTGACCAGGTGAGTCCTCAGGATCTGTCTGACCTGCAGACACCGTTGGTACGTGTCCCGGACTATGCCCATAGTGGTCGTGTACAGTACAACTTTGCCGGCTTCTTTTTCTTGCCAGGTCTGAAACACACGGTAGGATCGAACAAAATTAGTCCCAAGTAATATATTATCGTATTAACATGTGGAAAAATACGAACTGCACTCAGTTTTTTTTTTTTTTTTTTAACATTTGTTTTTCGGTGAAAGTATCTATTACTACCCGGTACACGGGAAACGTTTTAAAAACTAATCACGCGTGGACTTGTATATTAGTTCGGTTGTCTCAAAGACCCGTGTTGTCGGCACGCGTTACGGTATTCAGGTCAAGGAATGCGCGAAAGGTGAAGGTTCCGGCATGTGCTGCATAAGTTTAACCGCGTTTACCTAGTGAATTCGTAGGGTTAGGTTCGGTCGACCTGTGAGGTTAAATGACCAAAATCGAGGTAAAAACAAGTGTAAATATTATTGTCGTGTTTGGGAATTAAGTGTATATATATGTATAATAATAATATGATATGGTATGAGTAAGTAACCTCCAGATAACAAAAAAAGCGCAATCGAAATTAAATAATTGTTTCAATATTATAATATACATAATTAATATCAACGAAAATGATTTAATAAAAGTTCGATCGGAAATCGTAATAATATAAAATAATAGAAATGAGTATTAATGTAATATATATATTTAGTCGAAATTCAAATACTCTCCGATCATTTGAAAATAAATGATCCAATGTGCAGGAGTAGGTATATAGAACTCGTTTTTGATCGTGTTCTTCAATTGCAGTGTTATGTAATCGAAAATATAAACAATCTCTGACACAGAGATACTAGCAATATTTTTTCGATCCAAAAAATCAATTTAAACCATATACCTACTTAACTATATATATTGTTATTAATTAGTCACGCAAAAAATGAGTAATATATAAGTGACACGACTAAAAAAATATGCACATTTTCGATTGTCCGATTCGAAAATTAATTGTTGAATAATAACTTAAAAATCTTATACAAAATTATTTAAGCGTTTTGCACTTAAAACCAATAAGGTTTTTTGTTTTTGTGTTTCTATTTACTATTATTGAAAATTAAAAATAGTTTTGAGATTTTGATTTATGCCATTTTTTTTAGGGAAAAATATACACAAAATTTTTAGTATTTTGGTCGGATTGTAGAATATTCCACAGTCTTAAATGTCTATATTATGTTATTAATCTACAGTAAAAATATCTATTTTTTTTTTTTGATCTACCATTAAAATTGTCTACTATAAATAGTATTAAAATGTCTCTATGAAATATGTTTATAAAAAAAAAAAAAATATCTACAGTATTAGTATATAAATAATATTATATTTTAATATAAAAAACTTGTATTCTTGTAAGTACAAGTTTTCCGACCACTTACATGTGACGTCAGCCAGTGGTTAAGATGAACCGCAGGCGTTATAACACATGTTGAATTACATATAGCTCTCATAGAACAGCGCCAATACGATCACAATTATTGTGACTTATTCTTCGAAAATTATATATGCAATTTCTTAATATTATAATGATTTTCTCTTTGTTGGATTTGAAAATATGTGATTGAGCCATGGTAAAACATAATTTGAAAAAAAGGTGCACTTCACTCATCGGGTGTCAATAAGGATCAAAGCACTTCGCTTATTGGACAGGATACTCTTTGCATTTGAAAGAAATGATAAAACATTGCTTTCGATAAAGCGATTCTGAACGGAGCTTTCATGGTAATATACATAAATATCGATTTGACGAAATCGTATTTTGGCCTTTTTTTACATAATTTGTAGGTAGTTTTTCCTATTGTGTTTATCGAAAATGGCCAAAAATCGAAAAATGTTTGAAGTACAAACCAGATGAAACTTGCTACCAGAAAATGGGGTCATATGTACATTGGTTCATGTCTTCTAGTCAAAAATGTATACAAAGAAAAAAATAAAATCGTAAAAACAATAGCCTCCTCGCTCCGCTCACAATCTAAAAAAAATTAAATATTTCAAAATATGTACACATATTTACTATTTAAACAAAATAGTAGTTTTTGAATGGGTTAAATAATATTTTTTGTAGGTAAACATTATTGCGATAGACTTTTTTTTCATTAGATAATTTTATTGTATACGATATTGTAATGATCTCATTTGTAGTAGACAACAAGACCTTTGGAGTATATTGTAGTGATGCACTAACTTCTTCGGTGAAAACTGTAATCATACATTGATTGGCGATAATACATGAATTGAAAAAGTACAATGATCATCAATAGACTGCGAATATGCTTCCGCACTTAATTCTTTGAAATATAAATACTTGAACCACCTACAATATTGTCGGATAAATTTTCATTTGAAACTTGAAATCGATAAATTTGGAACCGAAATTATAATATTATTTAGTTCTAGTCTTATGGGTTTTTGAAAATTGATGATTTCCAGATATATCGGTTCCAAAAATGTGATTTCTCGAACAATCGATTCCTTGCAGATTTCTAGTTTTCCAGTGCTGTCGATTTAAGGTTTATTGATTCCCCGAATGCGTAATACGTGTTAAAATCAACAACAATCGTTGAATAGTAATAATTTTTAGTCTCGAGTGTGAATTACTGCAGATTACCATTGAAAACAACGGAATGATTTAAAGTCATCCAACGAGTCCCATTGACGATACAATATTTTCTTGTCGAAAATCGTTTTAAACGTACCTATTATTCTTTACGCTATTAAGTTGGCGCTAACGACAACGATTTTAGGTTCGTTATACCGACAGACATTTATAATGCCTATATACATATATATATATATATATACATATATACATATGAGTACACCTATATACATAACACGATATTTTATTAGAATGTGCGTGAGCGTATATAACAGTATGTATGCATAATATATAATATTGGACGTTCGACCTCCACAAGGAGATTCGGGTGAACGGATATTATATACACTTATATATATATACACTTATATATATATATAATATACCCGTCAAACGACGACGACGACGACGACGAGAAAATAATAAATAGATGGGATAAAACTGCAGAGGGGAAAATCGACAGCGGAGCGCAAGGACATATTATTATTATTATTATTATTATTATAGACGGAATGACCTGTTTCGCAATTAAAATATATACGATGTGTGTGTGTGTGTGTGTGTGTGTATTGATACGTCTGTTCGTGTATTTTTGTACGCGTGTGTGTGTATAATAATAATAATAGTTGTAACGATCTGGATATACCTGGAGAGAAGGCGATTCGCACCCGGAGGCTGTGTGCATGTACCTATATATATATTGTATACGTATATATATATATGATATGTGTGAGAGGAGACCGCTCCTTATAATATATATTATATATACGTACAGAATATGTGTGTTTCCTTCTTGTTTTTTTTTTTTCACGTTTCGTATCATTGACCCGATCGCGATACAGGCAGATGTACACGAAGATTTCTGTTCGCACACGAGCGGTCGCGAGCGCGCGCGCGATCTTTCATCGTTTTGTAATATCGTTTTGCATTCCTTACCCCCGACCGATCGAAGAAAACACGCGCAGTTATCGTGTTTCTACGTCGCGTTTGGTCCCGGACTTCACCGGTAAAGGTGGAGGGGGGGTCATCGAGTGAGGTCAGATGATGGCCCTCCTGTTGAATTTTTTATTTGTTTAATACGAAAAAAATCAAAATCAAAATCAAATCAAATCATTCGAATAAAATTTCGAGACCGGCTTAGAGATATTACGCTGGTTTAAAGTTCTATACCCTGTTTTTTTTCTTTTTTTCAAAATCGACATTTTGTTAGTATAAAATATTTCAGTAGCCAATATTTTATTAAAATGTTCAACACGCTCGTATATAAGCTAAAAATTAGTTGTTGTATAGTTTCGTTATAGTAAAGGAAATATAGAAATTAAAAAAAATCGTTTTATATTATATTAATAGTATAATATACAAGTAGGTACTGTTGCACATTGAATCTTGAAAATATTCGCCTGAACGATTTCAAAATATCATGATAGAAATCCATTTAATTACAATCTATAGAGATTCGTTAAAAGATATTCGGAAAACTGTAGAAGTCGGGTTGCTGTTATCAGTTATTCGGACGGGCGTTCAAGATGATATATTGTATATTATTATTTGAAGTCTGATTGATAAGTTCAGCTTACTTAAAAAGTTAAACGAATCTTCAAAAATATCCATGTATAATATGTTAGAATATACCTAATTGAGTTATATTCTTGTATTCAAATTTTCAGCTAAAAATTGTAAATCTAATTGATAAAAAAACTAAAAAGCTGTCTACCGATATGTGTGGGGGAAGTTGGTCCTATGGGTCCTCATCCAGCATAGTATAGGTATAATATAAAATGATGAAAAACTTAAATTAAAAATTGCTTTAAATATAAAAATAGGTCAAATGTTTTTGAAAATTTTATCACCTCAATATATTTATTTATTTAATATCATATAACAATTTTAATATTATATTTTAATGTTCTATAATATTTTAAGCATGTTGTATTTGAACTTGTGAGAAATATATTTTATACCATCTTCCACATGAAAAACTTCTACACCTACATACTATTTATCATATATTATTGATTCCGTAGAAATTTAAAAAGCCCTCGGCAGTCGGCATATTATTTCAAACCACCCAAGTGACTGTAAATATGATAAAAATATAATATAACACACATACACAGTACACACACACACACATATATATATATATATATATATATATATATATATATATAATATAATATTGTAAGTCGTCATGTGTGTGTGTTACATTCATCGAAAACGCATGCGGCGCATTTCTCGAGGCGGTGAAAAAATAAACACGCACACACGCAGTGTATAGTGAACATGCACCGCGGTCTTTTCTTCATTTACCGACAATTGACGAATTCAAAACAAAAGTTACATTTCGGAAAACTTAATTGGTTTTTTTCCTTGTCTTTTTCTTACGATAATTTTCAATATATTTTATTTTTTATATACCTTTAATACACTGAAATATTCTAGTCGTACACTCAGGGCGATAGGCGATAGATTTATAGTTTAGGGGCTCTGGGATCAGAGTTCGGCGGGGGCGCGGGGGCCCCAAAATAAACTAAAAGCGTTTCAAAAATAATAAAATAAAAATAAAAAAAAGATCTCAAATGATGGTCATGGCCCTCCCCCCCCCAAATTCGGCCCTACGTACATTCGTTATTGATATTTGTTTAATAATATATCCCCTTTAAGTCTTTTACGCGGATCTTTTTAATAAACCTGTAAATTTTATATATACGGGACACTTTGGTAAAAATAAACGAATAACCGTCATTAATGTCCATATAGACTTATCGGTACTACTGGTACTAGGTACCAAGAACATTAAATCGGGTCTTCGAAATTATTGTAAGTTATAACTAGAACTTTCGTATTAGCAATTTTTTTCTTTGGAATGCTTGACTCGATTCTTTTTAGCTACACATGTAGACACAATGTAGTACCTACATAATTATGAATTAATGACATTTTTTTTTCATGTTTTTACAAGTTTAGGGAATTTTTAAAAACATTTTTGGATATTTTTTTTAAACATTTTAGATAATTGTTTTTACATTTTTTTTAGAAATATAAAAATTAATTTGATTTAGTTTTAAAATATAATTTTCAATAAGATAAAATTATATATATATATTTTTAAATTTATTTTATCTCATAATTTAATCAAAATGTAAGGAATAAAATTAATTTTAATAAGTGTCTTTTTAGAATTTTAAGATCATAAATATTATTGTTTTTTCTGATTGGGCATTTTCGAATTACATTTTCTTATTTTTATATTCATTAACAATTTAAATTAAATTATTTCAAGTGTATTTTGAAGGGCAATTTTAAACATAGAAATAGACAATTTTAAACATAAATTTTTTAAAAGCATTTAAATAAAAGCACTAATTATAAAAAAAACTCAGAAGTAGGGGTTTGACTGAAATTTTGTTTTAGTTTAACTAGTCATTAATCATTATCGTATACCTACTGAAGTTTTGAATATAGAAACACTACTATTCACGTTTTAAAATTATATTTTAGATAAACACATCGAATCTTTTAATAATTTATTTAACAGGAAACTTGTACCATATAGCGTATAGTATACAATAACTACCAAATTTACGCAAAATACTGGAATTTCAAAAGCACATCCAAACTCTTAAAAAAAAAAAAAATGAAGATTCAAAGATTTAAAATCATGACTAACTATGAATTCATTGCTATATTCATCTTGATTATATTTAGTATACGTAATTCAATAAAAAATAATTCAAAACTTGTTATTTTTCAAAACATTTTTAAATTCTCTGATTTTAGAAATTAAAATACAAAATGCCCTACAAACAAAACCTTGAAAATCCAAAATACGGACGAATAATATAACAGACGCTTTTAAGCTTTAAAAGGGTCAATTTTATGCTCCTTATGTTTACAGCATAATCGTACTTTTCTGATTAAATTTATTCTAAACGATACGTTTTTATTCTTTTTGGCGCATATAATGTATGCATATGTCATACAGTCAACGGGTTCGTATATAGAACGAGATAAATGTATTTGAACGTTTTATTGTTTTACAACGTCGTAATTCGCCGTGAATTATTATTATTACAAATTATTATATATAATATAATATAGTACACGTCATTCACAGATCACGTTTCCATTCGAGAGTTCGATAATAAAAAAAATATATAATATAATATATTTAGGACAAAGTGCATACATATACTCGGGTTTTTTTCCTATTTTAATTGTACGTTAAATAAATTCAATATCGTAATAATCCGACTGCACGTAACTCCTAGAGCTAATAAAAATCTACATTTTTGTTAATAATTATGCAATTTAGACGACAAATTAGAACACGGTAAATTAAAAAAACTCATCAGTTTCTTTGCGTTTAGTTCCAATAGCTCGTGACATAATTCACCATGAGTATGGAAAAAAAAAACACTTGAAAAATATGTAATAAAGGAGTGACATAATGTTTTTTTTATATTGTTCCACGAAATTAATTGATTTCTTTTTGTATAGATTGTCTTGTCTTTTTTGTTAGATGGAAATATTGTAATATCTCCAATCTTCACGAAAACTTGTATCATTTTGTCTTTTTTTAACGTAATAGTATTGTATTGTAAATTAATTTCTCTACTTACTGATTTAATTAAATTGTATGTACCTATATGTAGGTATATGAATGAAGTAGAAATGCTTTATTTTTGTTTGAAGTATTTTGATATATTTTAAAACAATTAGAAAATGAGTTCGAAATAAACGTATTGAAAACGATATTTAAATTAAATTTAAATTATTATCACGTTTCCTATATAATATAATAAGTTGTATAATGTATCTTATATAATACGTTCTACATATTATCAACTACAATATTCCGAATAAACTACATACATTTATTTAGGTATACTATGACTTATGATGATGTAATATAAGCAATAACTATATTGAAAATATGAATATTTATTATAACTAAAATATAAATTCTAAGACTTGTATTTATTCGAATAATTATTATCCAACATCCTATATTAAGAAGGACGCTGCAACTGCAAATGTTCAATAAAAACTCGCATTAGTATTAATTTGTCATTTTTATCAACTTACAAACATCTTACAAGAACGAAAAAAAACGATATTTAACAAAGTAGATATACTGTTTAATGCTTTATGTAGTTGTTTTTTGATGTGTTCATTTTTTTAACATTTATATTTATTTAAATAACCAAAAAGGTTGATTTCTTTTAAGCTCATAAAACGTGTAAAAATGCATATATTGAAAATCGACTAGGTAGACTGCGTTATATAATGTTATTTTTTATTTTTGTTTCATCAAGTTGATATAAATAATAAGTGCGATAGTATTAAGAAAGCGGTGGGACCCGACGGTGTACTAGTAGATATATGAAAAGCATTACGGAGTAATAGGGTAAACTATACTTAGTGTAGTATAAATAGTGCCCTATTTTTCATTTATAATGTATATTACTTTTGGAGATAGAAGGAGTAAAATAGGATTTTTCGGATAAAAATTATTTGGACAGAAAATTTACTGTAGTTTGTGTTTATATTTAAAAAGGTACGTTTTTGCTTTTCTCAATAGTTGTCTTAAGCTCAAAACGAAATATAATATGTACTACATCGAGTTTGTTTGGAATCGATTTATCGGAAAGAAATTATTTATCATTGTTTTCAAATTCAATACATCCACTACCTATCAGTACCCTATCCGATGAGCGAAGTACTTCTACCTTCTACTGATCGGATTATTTTTTTTTAGCTGCATTACGAGTAGTTATAAAAATAAGTACAATACATGTAAACTGTAAAGTATACAATGTAGGTGTACAATGGAAAACATTTTCGTTTTAAATATTTTTAGTAACTCATGTTGATATATTTTGTAATATTTATATAAATCTTTTTTTACTATTTTCAGACAGTGTCATGTTCACCATACGTATTTTACTTTGAAATATGTACAACGTACCAGCTGTGTTTTATTAATTGTTTATATATATAGTAATATATACTGTGCTTTCGAAAACTTTATGATAGCATTATATTAACTTTGCTTAAGTGAAAAAAATTTGAAAATATACGCGGGAACCCAAAAAGTAGTATACACATTTTACATATGTATAGACATATTTCACTATAAAGTAAATATATACAATAGTAGTATCTATACAACTCAATATATATGAGATGATATAGTTAAAATTTCTGGTTATATATTCGAAAATATTGTAATTATGGTATAACTACCTAAAATACTCAATATTATGTTATTCTATACGTGATTTTAAATACAAGTCGATTATAATTTATAATAATATTATAATAGGTTAAGAGAAAATACCAAACAGTATATTACAATATATACCTACATGACATTAGGTATATATTTTATACCCGTAAATCATTTTAGGCATAATATGCATATTATTATATTTAAATTATAACGGAAACTAAAATAAATTAAATTGGTAGTTTGATATTAATGTTCAATATTATATAAGTTCTGTTATTATAAAATGTCCGGAAATTATCGAGAGGATAAAGCATATAATATTATTATATGCTTTCGTGTTAATATGTAAAAATGTAGAGAATGTTATTCGTGTTTTTAACGATAATTAGGTATAATAACGGTTATGTGTTTATCAAAAATATGTAATTTATTAAACCGAGAAATCATTTTTTCATTTTTAGTATTAAACTGGAAGACGAGTAAGTACTACTTATAAATAACATTTTTTTTTTTTTTTTTTTTTGAAGAAACGACTCAAGAAAAAAAAATAAGAAATAAACCTTGTGAGCCAGTAAGTATTCACGGCTAATTTTTACGTGTAAACATCTAATCGGTTTTTGGATGAATTAAGATTTTATTTCGTATAGAAACTAGATTGACGTAGTTTTTTTAATAATAGTTATAGCTAGATAAGTAGGTATAAGTAGATACGTATGCTTATATCGTTCTGTTTATAGTAAAATTTTTTTCCTATTTTTTAAAATTTAAAATTTATTCATGATATACTTTTAAATTCGCATATATATATTTTAATATTCTCCGTATTCAATAAGTCATTTCAATATTTGAAATTATTTTCCACGGAATTACATAGGTACCTAATTTTATCTTGACGCAGCAGGTAATATTATATGTATGTATATTACTTATAACCTATACCACTGAAAACTGTCAATTCGCGATATAATTTTTAATTTTAAAACCGGTATTTCTTTTTTAAGATTTTGTAAGCATATAAATACCAACTTCAAATTGCTACATATGACCCCATTTTCCGGTAGAAAATTTTATCTTAGTTTGTACTTCAAAGAAACCATTTTTCGATTTTTGACCATTTTCAAAAAAGCGGTAGGAAAAACTATCGAAAATGACGTGAAAATGGTCCAAATATGATTTCATTATACGGAAATTCGTTTTATGCAATACATTCATCAAGAGTATCATGTCCAATAAGTGAAGTGCTTCCACTCCTATTGACACCCGATGAGCGAAGTGCACCTTATTTTATTTTATATTTAACTATATTTGAATTATAAGCCACGGTTTTTAAGTTTAAAAATGAGTATTATTGTTTGTTTATGAATAAGATAAATATACAGATAATTAAAATGTTTCAATCTTAAAAGCTCTCTCTTGTGAACAATTTCTAAATTAATCTTTCTGAATTTCAAACAAGCTTATAATGGGAATGTGGCCAAAGGTACAATATATATTTATTTTATTTTTGAGAAGTAAGGATATTGACAAGTTAACAGTAATTAATAATGTGTTATACTCTTATCTAATATTATTTGATATATCTGTTATAAATGATATTGTTATATTGCAGTAGCTGAAAACTTATAATTACAATAATAAAATGGCCAATATATTATACAATATCGTAAAAAAGCTATCAAGAGAAAGAAACTTAAATAAGTATAATAATATAGAGAATAACAACGGTCGGTTGAATGTACTGAGAGATTAATATTATGTTTATAAAATATTATAGCGTATAATGTAAATTTACTATATGAACGTACTTAACCTTACGTTTTATGTACATATTATTTTAATGGAATCACATACCTAATCAAATTCTATCTTCAGGTAAACACTGTATATAGTTGTCTAAATTGATGTCATTATATCAATCTTCTAGTAGTTTTGGCTCGTGTTCGGAGATAACCTACTAAACATTCTACTTGCTGGCTACCTTAATTCGTACGCGGTTTGATTTTAAATTGCGACGCATCGTCTCGAGTTGTTTAAATATATGTAATTCAAATATAATAAATCGAAACATTTTATACCATTTTATTCGTATATTTTTAATTGCAATATAATATAATATTATATATAAAAATAAAATATAAATGTTTTTCTTGTAGGCTTAATTTTTGAATTGTTATATTTTTACTATATATCCTTCATAAAGACAACTATGGATATCTTTAACAAACTCGTGTTCCTGATCAAGTTTAATGACCCAGTGATATTAATTAAATTAGGCGTATATAGTTGAAATAACCGTCCGTCAATCGTAATAAATTCTGTAACTGCATAGGTATTATATTATTAATTAATCCACCAATACTACGTTTAAAGTAAATATAGTAGGATGTTTTATATGTTGCGTGCTATTTTTGTGTATCAAAGTTAATTATATTTACTATTTTAAGTTGCGAACATAATGCATTATAAAACATTATAAAATACATTTAAAATTTCTCCTTCTCCCCCCAAAAAAATACTGCATTTAAATATATTGCATTTAAAATGTCAAAATATAAAATTTCAAAATTAAATAAGAAAAAATGAATACTTGCAAATTATTTTAGATTATTTAATTCGACATGCTTTGTGGGCTTAGTGTATATGAAAAGATTTCATTTCGTGTTTGTGAAATTGTTTAGGAAAGCATTTTTAAGGTTTTAATGTTAGTATAACTTTTTTCAATTATCCTATTGAAATAAAATCGATTCCAAATTTTAGAGAAAGTTCAATTTATTTAAACCGTACTAATTATTAATTTTAATTTACAATCACTAATTAGTTATCTTTACAATAAAAATAAAATTGTAAATAAAAAAATTTTGCATTTATAGAAACTTTTCATGTCAAAAAAAATTATTTTTAACATTATAATATGTAGAACATTTTCACTGCTAACATGTATTAATCATGGTAACATATTAAAAATTAGATGGAATACTTTTAATGTATTTAATAAAAAAAAAATAGTATAATTAGGTACTTACATTATAATATATTATATAATATTGTAATTTATGAACAATTTTGATAAATCAATAATTGATAAAACGGAATCAAATTTAATAACAAGAAACAAGTTATGAAAGCCCACCCTGCGAGCATGTTATATTACGGGTTTCTATATACATGTAGTTAATTTGTTTGTTAATAAAACAATAAACTATGATTTCCATAAACAATTTGTTTAACAGATTGTACTATATAGAAACCTAAATCAACAAAACCAATACAAATTGATATTGGTAACCACAGAAATACGAATTGTAAGGACAAACGTATGGACGATACTAAACTTATATTTACAAAATTTATATCTAAACTAATATTTACAAATCTAAAGCTTATGTTTAGAAACCTAAAAAAAATTAAAATCCAATTAATGTTCTAAAATATCAAATAAAAATGTCATATTGGAATACTTTGTATATTTTATACGTATAGGTACTATTATAGTAGGCAAAGGCAGAAATAGGATTTTTGACTATTGGGGAAAAATGTCAAAATTACGCCCTATCGTATAAATTTTCCCCCTGAAATTGATAAATTTATTGATTAAAGGTCATTTATATAATTTGTTCCAAAAAAACACGCCGGTGCAATATTTAGTTAGGTGTACCTATTAAAAAAAAATGAAAATAGACCTTTAAATATTTTATGCCCCCCCCCTTGTTCCACTTCTGACAGTAGGTATCAATTATGTAAGTCATGTGTTATAACAAGTAATCAAAAATTAATTTATAATAAATTTTATTTATAAAATAAACGTATCGCAATGGTTGAATCAATTGAAATAATATTGTAATGGCATGGATATCAATTAAATATCGTATTGGTAACAGGTACTTTCATTTTTTTATTTTTAAAAAAACAATTTTTTGAACAATTTTGTCTATCATAATATTATGCATATGCCACACACGTAATATACCTATGTAATATAATAATACAATCAATAATATTCATCATGCAACAACGACAAATAGACAATATAATATTTTTCGCAAATACCGTATTATTGAAGTCATGCCTATACGTAGATCGAATTACGTAAAAACACTAGAGCTATATCTATGCGTGTTTTTTTCTCTGCCGTTAGAAACGAAAATACAATAACATAATCATAACTAGGGCCCGGATGTTGATGCCCTAAAGAATCTATAAAAATGATCTAACAAAATTCATTAATGACCTAAGAAAACTCAAAAAATGCCTTAAAAACTTACCAAAATACCCTTGAAAAATTTAATTTATAAACCAAAAATATAAAAAAAAAACCTTTAAAATTGTTTAAATTACTTAAATCATTAATTTTTGAGTTGTTATTTTATAAATTCCAATTGATATACATGCATATCAAATAACTAAAATACATATTATATTGAAGTTTGAATATGAAAATTGGTTTTATGTAAAAAAATAAAAATACATTATAATTACATAATTATAATAATAGTAAACTCGTGAATTGAATCGATTATTGAAAAATAGTTAAAAAAAAAAAAAAATGACCTAAAATAACAAAAACTGACCTTAAAATGTAAAAAAATGCAAAATAAAAATCAGTTATTTAGAGATTCGTATGCTATTGAATCGTATTTTTGGCTAGGGAAAGCATCACCTAAGACGTTCCAAAAAAAAAAAAAAAAAAAAATGCAAAAGCCATCAACATCCGATCATCAATCATAACCATAACACCTAAATAATAATGTCGTAAAATATAAACTCGAAAAGGATTTTTTATCTCAAACATAATTACAAATAACAAAACTTGTATAGGTTTGATTTAATCGCGGTACCTATGTCCTATATATTATACATTTATACTGTATTATATTATAGGTACATATATAATAAAATAAACCTGCAATTATAAGTTAATTAGCGTACGGAATGGATATTTTGATGTAAATTAATTTACGCCCAATTGGACATTTCGATAGTCAGGCTATTGGGTCGACGGGTCATCGGCCCACCGAGTGAAAGCTTTGAGTTCCGATAGACGCGTATATATTATAATGGACATACTTATATGAAGTACGCGTATAAGTACACTTAAAAATTAAACACACATAAATGCACACACGCATATATTGCAGCACATATCAAAAATATTTGTTCATAATCTCTCACGTTCCGAATATTGACGAGTAAAGGGGAATATCGTTGAAAAATACATGTTAAATTCACTTCGACACGAGCATCATCATCGCTATAATACACGCCACATGACGGTTTATTTGCATTCGAATGAGAAACGATACGCGTGTGTCTCATCGGTGTGTGGTATGATTATGGACTTTCGCAAAGAATGGTCTGCACGCGTTCTATTCTGTATAATCGTTTGCCAATATTTGGGTTATTATTTCTTTCATATCGTGTTATATTGTCGTTCCCGAAGCGATGATTTTAATTTTTTCCGTTCATTATTCTTATTGGTGGATAGATCCATTGAATATATTACACACGAATATCGACACGGCGATGTTGTCAAAATAATACAACAATATAATGTCATGTCGTGTACAAACTACAAATAATAAATATACGAGTAGGTATTATTGTTACTAGTAAGTTGTTATACGTGTCTGGGCAATTGTCTATTTGTACAGGTCGGTCGATGATAATAATTATTATTGTGCCTACTCATACTTAGGGGCTACATCCCAATTCTGTCCTCCAAACATAAATATATCGAGGTACATTATGTTCATCACCAAGCATGTGTAGATAAGTGTATAGAAATATTCAATGGTCCGGAATATTGGTACCTATAGATTATTTTTTATATCCAGCACCGAACTAGTATATTTTTACGCAAAGCAGGACGCAGCTGGACAATTTTGAGGAAATGCTATTTTTTATTAGATTATTATATGGTATATTAATTATTTTAATTATTTTCGTTCCTTTTTTTTTTTGGGGGGGGGGTGGGTAGGGGGGTCCACGTTCATTTCATATTATATCAAATTTAATATGATTAATAGAAAAATGAATATAAACTTTTTAATTTACCATATTAGTGTGTTTTACGACAATTTCGTCGATTGAATTTGATATATTTTTATTTATATTTTACACGCGTTTCATGAAATTTTAATTAACAATCTTCATTTTTCATCTATTGGCTTTATAATGATGTATGCGTTTTTTTTTAAATTTTTCTATTTATACACTTTTTTTGAGTAGAAAGTGTTTTTAGTACCTTGGAGCTTTGAGGTAAAGAGGTTTTTTGATGGCAAATGTATTCTTGTTGGTCCTTAAGCGTAAATAAAAACGACTTTTTATGTTATGGCGTATGCTGCAGTATGGCTTATGTATACTGTATAGTGTATATTATATCTTAATATCTTCTATACTCAGCATCATGAATGCGTTTTGAAGTCATATTTCTCTCTCCAAGCGGCCACAGGATATATTGTATACATCGTGTGCGTGAACGTTCTTCGGTAGAGACATTTAGAAATTTTCTGGATGTTGCCGGTCGCAAAGTGCTACAACCGGCAAGGTGAATTTCAACCGGTCATCCGTTCCGTCCGCGTACCATCCATATTTATTGCGAGGAAATATAGGAATAAATTGGGGGGTTTTGGTGTAAAAATATTTAATATTTAAAAAAAAAATCAAATCAATTTTCAATTTAGTTATCATATATGTAAAAGAAATAAATATTTTATGTATTATATTTTTATCGTATAGTTGCCATCATTTATTTTTATATGGTAAAATTATTCAAATACTGGTTAAATATTGGAATATAGTATAAGAGGTTATTTTTGTCTCAAATTCATTCTAAATGATACTTTAAAAATGTAATTTTTTTACTCCCCCCTTCTCCCTCCGCTCATAATCGTTTTATTGAAAGAAATGATTTATCATTACTTTTTAATTCAATATGTCTACCAAAAGTATCCTATCTCATAAGCGAAGTGTATTCACCCCTAATGAGACCCGTCAATCAAAGTACGTCCATTGCTGCGGAATCTGACTTTTTTTTTTCATTCTGTTTGTAATACAGGTATAATGGATTTTATATATTATTAAAAAATCTTTATTTTTTTTTTTTAGTTATGTGGGATATCCTGAACTTATGTACGCGGTATATTTCATATAATATCGGAACAATTAGAAAAGTAATAATTATTTGATATTTCGTACTTTTTCTAGCTACAAGTTGACATTTTCATCAGTGGCGTAATTTGGGGAGGAGGTTCATTTGCCCCCCTCTTGTTGGCAGCGATGTCCGACCGAATATGGGTCGGTGTCGGGCTATTTATGAGCCGCCGACATGATTCGTGCTAATAAGTAACTTAATTATTATAGCGTATTCCCCGTATATAGTAATTACATGCATGCTCGGATGTACTCGTAAAATAATAATATTAAAATAGATCGATAGACGCTACCAATAGTATGGTTAGAACTTAAATTTATAATTGTAACCTATTCATATAGTCTATTACTGGTTATTTTACTTATTGATTTCCACAAATATCAGTATATCGAGAGAACAAACTAAAACCCGAGCGTTATAATAGAGGTTTATACACTGTGCTGTGTAGTGTGTACACTTCATGTACCTATACTATATTTACTTTTACCACAGAACTGGCTATATATATATATACAGTAGAACTTTGATTAACCGTGTCTCGATTATCCGTGCTCGCGATTAACCGTGGTCACTCTTCCGAAAATTTGCATGTACCAAAAGTAAAGGCATAGGCGCGTAAACAATGTATTGTACGTAGGTGAGGAATGATAAGAACGATTTGAGGCTAAAGAAAAAATACAGACAAGTCAAGCAACGAAGGCAGTCGATGTTCTCTTCACAACAGGAAAATTTCGACGAAAAAAAAAAATAGAAGTTAAGCGAGGAAAATCATTTCAAACCGCAAAAAACAAAGACTGATTACTTTATAGTTCAAGCCCTGATGACTTTATAACATGACAATATACACACATATGGATATGTACATACGTAAAATTGTATGCAAGTGTCCATATATAATATATAACATTGTATATTATTTTAATTCTTTAAATAAAAAAGTCTCGATTTACCGTGGTTTTAATTTATCCGTGTGACTCCTCCCCACCATTACCCCGGATAATCGAGGTTCTACTCTGTATATATTTAATTTCCGTATATCTCTATTCTACAGTGCCCGGCCCAAACATGTCCCGGTCAACTAGGTAGGTAATACCTATATTCATTTAGTTTCTCGCCTCGTTTATCGTCAATATCCTCCCCGGAAAATCAGTCCATTTGTGCCTATGACGATAAATATAAAATCACGTGAGATGGTAATTTTACTGAGATGAAATGTACGCGGGAAGAAGGTGGCGAGCGTAGCGAGCGGTTTGTCTTTTCAGTTATTTGGGCAGGTCAAAACTTTTGCCTCTCCCTTTCAAAAACTCAAATGGCGCCACTGATTTTCATGAATGCACATGTTATGAAAAATTGATGAAAATTGCAATATTGTTATTATAGTTACCTATCATCCGACTTGGACTTGGTATTTCAAGAATGTATACATTTTTTAAGGTATATGCATATTATATTTTATAACTCACACATGGATCTCAAATCTAAATCCGATTTTTGTTTTCTACATATTTGTACATTTTGAACAATGTATTATTTTTTACATATATTTATATATAAAATATTCTGGATACTCCACATATTATTGTACAGTAAATTGCTTATAAATAAAAAAATATCTTTCAACGTTAAAAATGTGAAAACTTAAAACTTTCAAACATATCTATGCTGTCTGACTCACGAATTCATATTATACAAGTCACTATAGCATATATAGTTTTGTACTAACTACTGAATATGAGAAATGATAATAGACGTCTGCTCGGGTTTATTTGTGTTTAATCTTAATAAAATATCAACGATTGCGATGTATCAAATCTGTCCAAACTTTCAGTCATTAATTATTATATTTTATTGGGAGGATTTTATGCATTTTTGTCGAATGTTATTTTTGTATATGACAGAAGTTTTCGAATAATAATGCATATTTAAAAAATTTGTTTCCTATCTTATATAATATTTTTATAATATTTCAATATTTTTATAATATTATTATGTGCACATATTATTTTTCACTGTTTTTAAATGCATAAAGCTTTATTGTAGACTATCACTTATTAATTACTATTTACTTATTAGTATATTTCAGTATAAATATTTCTGGTATATAATCGTGTTGAATTCTTGAGTATCTTTTACATTGATTTTATTCAAAGAAAGTATATAATAACTGTCAAAACATGACCTTGAAAATTAATAGTATTAGTTTAAGTATTGATTGTAAAAACATATATATATATATATATAATATATGTTGAAAGAATTATATAGTTAATGAAAATAATCAGTTAAACATCCGGAAAGATTTCTGACGAAAATATACATTGCACAGTTGGTGAAGTTTTGATACATTTTTTTTATTAAAAATGTTAACATTTTTATTAATTCATCTTGTGGTATAAGTAAATTAAATCAAAACAGTGCATTAAATAATTTCCTGATTTGATCCATCCGCAAAAAATTATAAAATTAGTATTAAGTTAAAAATTTGACTTGTTCTATCAAAATATTAAATAAATAAAAAATTTCGACAACTATATTAGAATATTATGATTGGGATTTAAATTTTGGTGAAATTTGTTTTTGAATATATAGGTAAATATTTATTTATTTTTTTAAGTTAAATATTCTAAATACGAGAAAGTAAAAAAAAGAGTTTATTGTCGCACTACCGATATATGTACTATGCGATTAGTTTTTATATTTACATACGTAAATTATTATGGTTTTCAAATAATTATATGCTTGCAAGTATATGCTTGTATACGCATGTATTTATTTTATATGCATTATGCATACATGTGTAAGTATATTATCATATGTATTAATAATATATAAAGTAAATGGTTTTTTTTATTAATACGACGAAAATTTAAAACTTTCAAATATAACATCGTAATCGTGGTATTATATACTTATAATAAATCCTTTCCTTTTGCGTGTTCTTCTTTTAATAATTGATGTCATTGAAGTAGATATTGCGTGTATGTAAATACAGTTGATTTAGAGATTAATGATTTAGTCAGTAGGCAATTTTCAAGAAATTTTTTAAAATATAAAAATATAACAATCTAAAATGGGTCCCACGCGTGTCTACCACTTTTTATTGTTGTGTAATCACGATATTTATATTTACTCAAAAGTGTTAAATTAGGTTTTAAGTAATTTCAGAGTAAAACATCTATTATCGAATCCATAAAGGTCAACATTTTGGAGTGAACTTTATTTCGGTTTTTTAAATTTATTAATTTTAAAAAAGTCATTGTAGTTTTTAAAAGTTAATTTTACTTTTTGAAGTAATAATAATCATTTTTTTTGAAAATAATAAATGGAAATACTCAATTACGTTCACTCGAAATATTTGTACTTTATCGATTCTATAATTAGGATTTTAACTCTAAAATCACTTTAAGAATCCGTTTTAACAGTTTTGCGTAAACATGTTTTTATCGATGAAAATCATCTTAATCCATACACATCCAAGTCTGATCGTTAATCCAATTTTTTCCAAAATTGTTCTTTTTGCATTTTTGTCGCCCATATTGTAAATGCAAAATAAAAAAAAAAAAACAATAATAAAATAAAATAACTTTTACAGGCGTCATAAATAATTAATAAAATATGAAATAAAAAAACGTCATCGGTATTTTTAACATTTTTTAATTTTATGTAAACTCGCCTAAAGTAGGTACGACAATAATTATTATGATATTATAGTCCGCGTACAAACACAGATAAATTAAAATATTATCGATTTCGTAAAATGGTCGTTTTATTATATCAGACATTATCGATTGGCCACCGCACGCGTTTGCACGTGTTATACTTGTCTGTATGTATATAACACCATGGGCCGTTTTTAAATTTCGCCATGGAAATTACTGGTGATTTTCGATTTTCTCGGGACAAAAATAAAAATAAAAATCGTGGAACAATATTGCGAAACTTTCGGACATATTGGCTAGGCGCGTGTCGCATTATATATTGCAGTTATATGGTTGTGCAGTGGGGATGGGCATAGCGGGTGTACGATATTATTATTATGGTGATATCGATGTATATATGCAATTATGTTATGCAACCCTTTCGTGTGCGAATTTACCACGGTCGAAAATATTTTTACATTATATTGTATACTATGTTTTCGATTGATCGACGTGTGTTCCGCGTCGTCATTCGATCGGTCGGGCGAGCTAATAGATTACTGCAAGTCTATAATAGAACACGTGTGTGTGTGTATAAATTGAAAACCTACATAATATAATATGTGCAACGTGTATAATAATATATGATAAATGACACGTATAGGTACATATGTATATTACTTTTGTAGGTACTTTCAACTAAATACACGTAGGTATATTGTTTACAAATGATTTGTATTACAGTTAATTTCTAAAAAAAAAAAAAAAAAAAATTTCAAAATAGAGAAAAACGTATTACCTAATTATAAATATGTATATGCAGTTATGAACTAAAATGATTAGGAAGCTTTTCAGTTTAACATTTCAGCATTATTGTATACGCGTTTCGATTCGCTGGACGTCGTTGAAAATTTGTTCAGGAATCTCCTTTTTCACTTATCCAACTTTAAATTGTTATGTAATGTCCGGTAAATAATTAGCGTTATAATTTATTGAAAAACACCCTAAAAAATTATCCGACAATATGCGTAAAAAGACGTTTATTGGACATTTACTTATTGTTGAAATTTGTTGAAGCCTTGATTTTAATTTATTCGACATTGAACTTGGTTATGCGAAGTTAACGCCCAACGTTACAAGTCAATAAAAACAATAAAACCTTACCCGAAAATACCTTTTGGACATTGCCCGGGTACTTGTTAGAATTTGATATAGAGCCACCCTTTTTTTTGGCTTATCAAATTTAGAATTTCGTAATATATATTTGTATCAAATTCACAGCTACGATTATTGTTTACGATAAAAAAACCTTACAAAAGTCATTCAACAATGTATAATAATAGACTTGTTGGACACTGTTTAACAATTTATTCGCTTGTTGTCGGAATACTAATCTGTATATCCAATTTTAAACTTTGTAGTATTTCAATAAGTCTCCAAAAACCGTTTATATCGATGAATAATGTTTGAAAAGTTTTACTTACAATGTAATTCTGACTTCGGGAACGTAAAGGGAACCTCTATAGGTACTGTTGCATGCAAACATCGTGTAATCATATTTTTCAGCAGCTTTTTAAATACTTTTCGTAAGTATTCAAGTAGTATTACATTTATTCGATTAAAAATATTTAAATTACCTACGTTTAAAAATACATATCCTTTATGTCTGAATTTTCAGATATTTTACCTAAAAATATACAGCCAGTATATGTATATTATATATGTCCTCGTATTTAGAGATGACAGACATACGTATATAGGTAGTAGGACACACGTTGCAGGCGTAACAAAACAGAGCACACCGAAGAAACCGTGTCACATACCTGTACCTACTAATCCAATGACTAAAATATAATATATAAACAAATAATGAACACACAGATAGAGACTATTTCTGGAACCGTGACACCATTCAAATAGGACTTATTATACTATATATTATTACGATAAGTACCACACGTATGAAATTTATTATTTTTATATACTCTCACTTTACATTTACGTCGTATATATATATATACTCGTACATAAAATCATACCGTTACAGGTATATTACAGTAGGTATATTATTGTTATTATTTCGAAATTCTATAAACAGGTAATGATATTATTCAAATTAGAATTCGAAAAACGTTCATTTCGTCTGTCTGTAGCTGAACTACAGTGTCGGGGGGGGGGGGGTCTTAATTTTTAATTCCTGATTTTATTGTTTTATACAAAATCGGTGTACCTAGGTAGGTCGAATGTAGTGTTTTCCCTCGGCGGGACTCATATAAACCTCTGTATAAATATTGATGTTCATATCATAACAAAATTAACGATAATCTTAGAATCAATTACATAACAAATTTTTCATAAAATATCTACTCTGTTTTCTAAATAAATGGCACCTACCGTAATATAATATTGAAAAATTCACGCAAAACTATTTACATTTTCTAAACAAATAAGTGTGAAATATTAATAATTTATTATTGTATGTATCTAATGCCTACAAACAGTACATATCAAGTTATAATCTTGAATGTGTACTTTACATTTTTGGTACAAAATACATTTAATTTTTATACAACGGCCTTTGGGTTACCTTATCGATTAAGGGATTGAACAAATGACCAGTTTTGTAAACAATACCTTTAAATATTTATTTAAAAACGGACAAAAGTGTGTGTATATATGAAAAGTAACTTTTTAAAAAAATGTTCAAGTATTTAAATAGATACTAGTACAGCAAGTCTTAATATTTAATTATTTAGAATTTCTAAAAATAGTAGGTATAACTTATTTGAAATAGTTCAGTATTTATGTCTGTACAATTGTATACAAATTATAAAATTATTATATTGATGAGTGTGAACTATTAAATTTGTATATCAAAGATGTTGTTATTGGGTATATTATATTATTATCTTTAACATCGACACGAAGATCCAATTATACCATTTGTTCTATAAATTCGAGAAAGTAAAACTATACAATAATGTTGAGTGTCGCATCATGTTTTTATTTTATCGTATCTACCTATCTATAATTATAAAATATTTTACAGTACCGACCGTTTAATGTAATGATTTTCTACGTTTTATTATCGTTAAGAAAAATTACAAAATATATTCGTAGAATGAAAGGCGTGCGTATAGAATGGAAATATTCGGTGTCATTGTATTAATAAATAATTGATAAATCGACTTGATATTTCTGTAATCAAAAGTTTCTGTTGAAAATAGGTAATTTCTTTTTATCATTTTATAATATTTTAATTAAATGGTAATGAAGACAATTTTGTATCTTATTAGAAGTTTTCATAATGAAAATAAAAATGCAAATGTCCAATTGAAATACCTATTAGATCATTACCAGAAAAAGTAGTTATTCGTAATTTAAAGTAACGATACATTTCTAGTTTACTATCCACTAGAAGGTTCTAAATTAAATATTTTTACACATAGATGACCTCAAAATGAAGAGCGTTGTATCCAAAAATGGAGTCCATAAGTTCATTATTGAACAAGTTAAACGAATAAATAAAAGATTCAATTCAAGTAATTCAAGAAAAATTATTCAGTATCCGATAAATTTTATTTGAATTAAATAGAACCTAATCACACCAAGAATAATATGTTGTTGGTATGAACAAGTTTTATTCGAAAAATACATGTGGAAGTATGAAAAGGTTCCACTTAGTTTATGCATTACTAATGAAAAGATTCTGTTAGTTATACTTATGTTAATTGTCAGTATGAAAATATAGAGTCTCTGTATTTTTCTATATAGAAAATTTTCATAAAATATATATAAAAATAAAAAAATTGAATACTCTTATATAAATAAAAATAAATATATACTATAAAAACTTTTTTACCTATATATATTATTATTTAAAAAAAAAAAAAAAAAAATATATATATCTATATTGCCATAGTAATTTTTTTTTTGTTTATATTGTAAATAACTAATTAGTGTTTATAAAAACCAACTAATAATTAATACTTCCTATATACAAAATAAAGGAAAATTATCTAAACTCTAAAATTTAGTTTACATTTTGTTTCAATATAGGACAAGTGGAAAAAGTTATATGAACGTTCAACTTTAAAAACGTTTTACTGACTAATTTCAAATGCACGATATGATAGCCCACAATATAATACTACATTTAAAATAACAATTATGACCAAAATTTGTGTTTTATCTAAAGTTGATAAATGCTATAGTTTTAAAAAACACAGCTTTAATCAGTGAGAAATTACGAAAACGATTCATTTTGAAAGTATTTTTAATAACTCAAAAATATAAAATATTATTATAGAAATGTTTCATTTTTGTAGTACTTAAAATTATGTTAAAATGTTTAAATTTTGTTTAAATTATAACAAATATTATATATTAATAATAAAAAATAAAATTTGTTTAAATTTTAAATTTAAAAAATTATGTTAAAAACTCGATAATTTATTATTATTATTGCACAGGTTAGTTAGTTTACACTTGTGCAACGAATCGAAACCATAATAATCTGTGCACAATACCGCATGATATGCATAATGATTTTTCAATTATTATTAATTAATAATTCATTATGATGTAAAAACCATTTTAAAAAATAAGATAGTAATTTTGTTCATAAACAATGTTTTTATGTTCTCATGTAATTTATCGTTGACATTTTATTCGCAAAACAAAATGCGTTCAACCAGAAATAATTGTAATAATATATAACATAAATTAAAAAATATTTTTTTATTCACATTTTTTATAAAAATTGAATATTGTAACCTATAATACAGATAGGCATTTAATTACTTATTTTATTAAAATTTTTCATTGTCAAAAATAGTTAAATTAATAATTCGATTTTTTTTAAAGTAATCATGTGTAGATTACATTTTAGTATCAAAGTTGATGAGAATAATATATTTTTTTATGCAATCTGGACGTAATTTTTAAGAAAGGTGTCCAGTGATATATTGAATTAATAATTGTATATTTTACTATAGTGTTTGATACGCTCACTAAAAATTAAATTTGTTCACGTTCACGTTCACGTTCAAATGTGTTTAAAAAAAAATAAACGTGTTTATTTGGTCGTTGATTTTAATTAATTAATTATGAACGAAATATACATATTTCTTCTATATTTACCAAGATGTTTCCGATTCATATAGAAACTATCGTTGTTATTTTATGACGGACACATATTATGGAATGGGACTTTTGAGTATTATATTTAAATCCAATAGGGTTTATAGTGAAATTTAAATACATTTTAATTTAATTTGAATGACCTGAAAATTTATCAAATTCCTTAAAAATAAGAACGTCGTTCACCTTAATTTTTCATTTGACATAATAGTTTAGTAATCGTGTATTGTTCACAAAATATGAAAAAGAACGTCGTTCTTTTCAATCATTGTATTTTACCCATGAAAATTTAAAAATTATTTCGATTAAATACTTATGTTCTAGTTCTACATATAATAATAATAAATAATAATAATAATAATAATTTAAATTTTTAACATGTAACTAGTATTAAATTTACCTACAATAAGTGTATTATGTATAATGTATCTATTAATTGAAAAAAAAAATTTTGTTCGACTATTTGTGAAGGAGACAAGATTTTTAGTGATTTTATAGTGACCTGCAAATGGCACGCCTATACGAACAAAGTTAGTATTACTCACATATTTTAACAATATATTCCAATTGAGTGAAATTTTAAGTATTTTTTCATCTATTCCTTAATAACTAGGTGTATATTATATTATTGGTAAACCCGATATTAAAAAAAAAAAAAAAACTTATTAATATGTTGTTTTTTTTTTTTTTGGCAAGCATGCTTATTATAATATTACGAACGTTCATTTAAGGTATGATTTTCAGTGTTGTAAAATAGCTAATATTCTCGTTATTATATAATAAAACAAAAATATATGAACGAAAATTATTTCACGAGGATTTTGTAATGCAGCATCGATGGCGACAGATATAACGAAATTCCGATGCTATCGATGTCCTATATATATATATATATATATACTCGTGTATAATCAATATAAGATGTGTACAGATTTCTCATGAAAGGGGATAAACCCATAGTGTGTGTTACGTTTTATACGTTCATATTTGAGCACAATGCAAAAAATTTAATAATTTTTTTTTTAATATATCGAAGATATAGTTAATCAATTGTATCGGGCGTGTCGTTATATGACTTTATCAAAATCGATGTATATACTTATGTTTATGAACAGCTAATATGAAATGTATTTGTCAAAAGTTTCAAAAAAAAAAAAAAAAAAATGTTTACCTTATTGGTCTTGGGCTGCAGGAACGTGGCTATGCCGGCTCTGACGCGGTTCTTGACGCCCCTGATGGTGCCCTTGGCACTGCGTATCGTGTCCGACGCGGCCGCGGTCTTGCACCCGGCGAACGTGTCTTCCGTTTGGTTGCCACTGGTGGCCGCCACCCCTGTACCGTCTACTTGGTCGAACACGTTCTCGTTCATGTGGAAACTGTAATACTGGTCCGTGTTGTCCATGTCGATGACGCGGTCGATCATCGCGGTCGCTGTGGTCGCGTTCGTCGTGGCCACGTCGCCGTAGCATCGCTGTTGGACGTGGACGGCCGGCGGCGCCGCCGAAGACTGTTTCGGCCGCTCTTCGACAACAGACGCTACAACAGCAGCTGCGACCACTACTGCCGGATCCGGGACCGCCGGCACGGCTGCGACCGGTGCGGCCACCGCCGCAGCCGGTTCCTCCGCAACCGGTTCTTCTTCAGTGATCACAACCGCCGGTGTGGCCGACACGGCCGTCTCGGGGTCGGCCGTGCTGCTGGTCAGCGAATCGCAACTGCACGTACCGTCGTCGCTCTCATCCCGGCGGCTGCCCGTTTCCAAATCGCTGCCCGTGCCGCTGTCCAACGGCGACTGGTGTCCCGACGACGAGCGCCGGTCGTCCTCTTCGTCGTCGTCGTCGTCGTCGTCGTCCTCGTCTTTGTAGTGCCGGCGGAACACGAACGGTTCCACGCAAGTGATGTTTATCTTGACCGTGCTGGACCGGCGGCCGACGGCATGTTCCCGGCGCGGCTTTTCGTCGTCCCGTTCGCCGCCGACATCCCCGACGCCCGTCATGGGGTCGATCCGGATCTTCACGACGTGACCGTTGGACAGAATTGTTGCGCCGCCGCCGTCGCCATTCTTCAGACAACCCCGACGAGTCTTGGGCGGCAACGGCGGCGGGATTTTCTTCTCCGCTACTGTTTCCAACATGGTGCTCCCGATACCTGTGACACGCAAATAATCCATTTGTCATTATCATACATTATTATTAGGAACGAAAACAGCTGTGCGGTAAGTTCGCATTACATTATGAATTTTCGACACGTGTTGGAATACGTCAGAGACCCCTTTTTCCCTAATCCAAACGTTTTATGCTAAGTTAACATTTAGCATTACAAGTTAATAACAAAATTACCGAAACCATCGGATTTTGTTATTAATGTATGTAATCCTAATTCAAAATTGCCCAATTTTCATTAAATAATACATAATAAGACGTACCACAAATATAATTAGTCCAACTGACGATCAAGCTGCTATTAATTTGTCAGCTATTATCACCTATAATTATCACACGTATTACATAAAAACCTGAAAAATAATTCCAGAGTGTATGTTTATGAATATGTGAATAAAATTTGGGTTATTTGTGTTAAAGAGGACTACAAAATAGTATAAACAAAATGCAACAAGTATACATATTTTAACGGTGTTTACGTAACGTTTATATAAGTATATACTCGTATATAGGTATTTTGACTTTATTGATAACTTGGTCTTAACGGTTGGATTAAATAAAGAGAAGGTGCCGACGAATTTAAACAGGTGTATAACAGCGTTCAATTTACTAGTCTATAAGCATACATTGTTTAATGTTTTTTGTCGGGTTATGATTCAATTGTAGTGTTAGCTACGGCATTTCTACTCGTTATTACGAAAATCTCAAATCGGATAATTTAAAAAGAGGACTCCATTAGATCAACACGTAAATTGTCGGATAAGTTTTTAAAAGTTGGGCTTATAATGTAATGCTCGCTTGACGCGTTCAACGAAAACATTATAACATAATATATTATAATAGAAAGAAAACAATGTAGAGATAAAATACAAAGGTACGTAATATATTATTATTATGAGTTGAAAGGACACTCGAGCAGAATGAATGTTATACGTGGACGTCATTTTTTTAAGGATGAATGATGTGGAGGACTGTGTAAGTATAAGTGGCTAGAAAAAGGATAAAGATGGCGTATGCAATATCGTTCCATCTTCAAACTGGTGATTACTAAACGGACGAAATAGGAGATTTGCTTTTTAATAAAATTGTTTATGAACTTATTTTTTAAACGTTAACGAAAAATACTTTATAGTTAATCGTGTATACCTAGGTATCAAATACCTTGAGTGTTAAAGCGGATTACACTTTACTTGTAAGGCATTATAATATAACGCGCGCATATGTCTTTGACACGTATGGCCACAGATTTCCACTGTAATTTCCATAAAAGGTGAATTTGCGTTAAAATATAGGCATAAGCACTTTTTTTGGTTTTAACGAATCGAGGGATTTGGTCGGGTTACGCAAGTGAAAGACACGGATTATAGAAATATATCGATATAGATGCAGCGCCGTTATCAAGCGTTTTACACAGACATAATACGATAGAGCAACAAGTACGTGGTCATATTTCACCTAACCTATAAATGTATTTCCCACAAATTGTGTACCGCAAGGTGCGAGATGCTGGTTTTCATCGAAATCGGTTTTTTTTTTTACCGATAAATCTTTTACTATAAACATCATAATATATTACGCGTAGGTATATCTGTACAGATTAGATGCGTTTTAACGACGGAGAAAGTTCTACGTGTGTTTGTATATATCGATATACACCACGGGATTAATATTATTAACATTATTGTGGTGGACACCGCGTTCTATATTTATTAGAAATGACCTCACTCGAAATTTCGGCCAAACACACATATTACATTATATTTTATAGGTATGCGGTAGGTAGGTATAGGTTTTATAGGTTTCAAAACAAAATAACTCGAACGCGTGCGAGTAAAATGTTACACCAAACTACCTATACACTATAATAATGTATACGCCCCGAACAGGACGCGTTAATAGCTGTTAATGTTAATTTTAATCCTGTGTAACAAAAAAAAAAAAAACGAATATATTATATCGAAAGATGGTACACTCCGACTGAACAGATACTCAAAAATTTATTATACCTATATAGTAGGTACAGCTTTAGTATAATATTATACGGATCAAGATCTAAAAAAAATAGTCTTCAGTATAAAAATAAGATCAGTAAAAAAAAAAAAAAAAAACAAGTAGGCAAGTACTGGATAATAATAAAAAATTATTGACACACATAATACATCAGCTGATATCAGTTAAAAAAATCATGATAATTATAAGTCACTGTTATAATGTGTTACTACCGTGTAATTATTATTATTATTCAATAACGTATCATACGCCCGTTTTATTGTTTCTAAACAATATTTATGTCTCGTAATATTTTTATTTCTACCTTCGATAAGTGCCAAGGACCAATATACTACAGTACTACACGTATTTAAACGATACCGAAATATGTTTTGTCCAATAAATCATAAGTGATTTTGAGCGTGGCTATAAAGAGGGGCAACCGAGACCATAGCCAACGCCTTTACAAATTTTTGATTTTTAACGCCGTGTTTTTAAATTTTGTTTTAAAAGCATCCAAGTCAATGTTGAATTTCCTAGTTTTCGGAATAAAAATGACGATTTTTGTAACGATTTCATACAACGATATATTCGTAAAAATAATATATTTTTCTAAAATTCCAATTTTTAAAATATCTTGAATTTTTTTGTTGAATTGTAATAAAGCATAATACAATTTTAAAATATGGCTAATTTTATATTCAATATATAGATAATAAAATGTTTATTAATTCGCAGTAATATTTGCAAATTTTATAGTATAAAAACTGATAGTATATCACAAAAAAATTATTACATAGATATAAAAAAACATGTTGTTTTCTTTCTCAATATTTTGTTTAAAAAATCTAAAATAAATTTTTTCGCGTCTAATCTCTAGCTTTTTTTTTTTTAAATTCTTGATTCACCCCTAGTCAATTTAATTTCGCACCTATTTATTTTCCTCTCGGTAGGTAATAATTTGAAGTGAAAATTAAACATTTATAAAGACTTATCGTTTGGCCATCTTCATTCATAGTTCAAATAAAACAATAAATTATTGTATTTCGTTTCTTTGATTATACGATTCTATCATCGTATAATAAAGAAATCATATTCGATATGATAATTCGGTGAAAGTATATACAAATACCTATATGGAAATCACCAATGGATAATAATAGTTTTTTTCTTAATTAAACGACATCACTTTGAATTCTATCGTTAACGGGCAATCAATGTAATACACAAACAGGTAGGTCTGTTGTTACATATATATAGTATATAGACATTTATATACTTTAATTTAAAATTGTGATATTGAATTTTTAACAGAGTAAATTTTGGTGAGTCGTATATAGAGGCGAGAGAAATTGTATAATTCATGATATCACGAATTTGGGTGAGATATAGTTTTTCAAATGTTATGTTATAATTTAGGTGTTTAACGTAAAAACGTTATATAATGTAAGAACGAAAATCTATAGTAAATTTGTTATGCGATTTGGATTATCCGATTCCAGTAAAAAATATACGTATTGTCATTAAAAAAAGAAACCAAGTTTTACTGTGCATGCGCGCACAGAAAGAGTTAAAATTTGGAAATGTTTCCAAAAATGACATTTTTTATACTTCCTGAGCTATACCATAAAACAGTATTTATATTCAATGTCATCCGACTGAGTTACTAAGTGGTACATTCAAGACGGGACACACTGTGTATAAGTACCTATATTTATTTTTATTTTTATACGAGTATTACATTTTTTGAATTAATTATCTGTTAAATTTTATATATAACTAGATATTTAAGCAGCTACATTTGCTTCTGTATATTATTATTATATTATATAAGATTTTATTTTTAATTATATTTAACAATTATTATTATAGTAAAGTGAAAATACCGAATAGTTAAATTTTCATTAAAATAGAATATATAATGTATTATTATAATTTACATTGCTATGGTGAACGGAGGAGGAATAGGCCCCCCAGGGATTTCCTGGTAATGCGCCCTTAATTTTTATTATATTATAATAAATTATCCGGACAAAATTTATGCAAACCGTCAATAATAGAAAAAAATTCTCGCTTACGCATTTTATTTATTAACGAAAACCGTTTTTAAATAAAATTCATTTCGACGTTCTTTTGATTCGATATAATAGAAAACTAATAACATATCATAGTAATCAACTACGATGACGTTCGAGTAAGTAGGTATTTGTTATATAGGTTCGTCTAAGGTCATATTATTTTATGTTTAGCACTAGGGCGTATACCCATTCGGGATACTTAATATTACGATGTGTAATTGGAATTTTAATAATTTTCAACCCTATACATGTTACGATAACAAACGATAAAAAAAAAAAGTATATCGAGGAAAATGTTTTTTTTTCAACGTATGTACTAGTTCATATATTTATTTTTATCGTAAATATTAATATTCATATGACATAAAATAAACGGTAATAGAATAACTAATTAAATAGGTAATTAATTATATTATGATTATTGCGGAAATGACAAGCTCTTATATCATATGTTCCGCGTGGTTTGATTACATTACATTATATTATATTCGTGTATACATTTCGCATGTGTATACGATGTTGAAATTAAGAACTTTACACACAGTGTTAACATATAATATATTTTATAACATCCGTTGACCGTTTCCAATAAAATCATATTAAAAAAAAATAAATAAAAAAACACATCTAAAAATTGCAGTTCCTAAGCACTGTCGTCGTCCTGAGGGGCTGGGGATGTTATCTCCAGTTTTTTTTTTTTGATTATTTACATTTTATGTTTTTAAAAATATTTTGTCGATTTCAGAAAAATCATTTATAAAACATTTTTTTGTCGATTAACGGAAAATATTCTAAAAGTAATCCGTTGCAAATATTTTATTATGATTAATGCGAAGTATGTCAAATGTAAACTTTTGAAATATACTTGGTATGAAAGTATTTTAATATCTTGTAATAAATGGTTCTAGCGGAATTGATGGTAAACATTAATTCCGTGAAATTGTATACGACAATAATGGCACGGCGAAGAAGGGGACATTTTTGAATCGCCACTGAAAATTTAATAACGGTCAGATCGGAGTCGGGCCGATGTGAAAGTATACAAAACTAAAAGTCACTTTTTTGGATTTTCTCCAGGGGGGCCATGTCCCGTCTTTGACCGGTGTCCAATAGGCATCCGTGAATAGGGGCTTTAAGCAAAAAGGGGGTTGCCAAAATCGCTGGGTTCTCTACCCCAAGAATAACGAGCAATCCAAAAAGAGACCTTTAGTATGTTATATAACTTAGTGTACAACACCTTTTGCCATTGGCCCGAGCTCGTTTAGCCGTCACTGAATGCGCTGCGGCGATTAAAAAATTTTCTCCTCATGTAATGTCCTGCCTGTAATCATATACCATTACTCGAACATTTATGTTCCCATAATTCCTACTACGTTTGAATTACTGATTGTAGCTCAGCCGGTTAAGCGTGAGTACAAAAATTGTTAAATAATAACAGTGTAATACTAATAATAATTAGTGATAAATGTTCGAATGCAATCGCCAGAATTTGAAAATTTAGATAAAAAAATAAAAAAAACAGGAGTTATTCGTGAGTACGATGTGTCTGTGTGTGTTTGCGATTCGAGCGCACGAGGATAAGAAAAAGCCTATCGATCCCTCTGGTACCGAAGTTATAAATTCGTTACGGATTTTTAATCATCTCCCGCTATCAGGAGGGATAATCCAATGTCATATGAGACTACTCGGGAGCCACCTCCCCTCAGAGCTTTAGTGTTATTAGGGAAGATAGTGTATTATTATTATTATTATTATTATTTTACATTTGAAAGTAATTTGTAATCGTAACAACTTTTTTTTATTTGTTATACTCCTTGCATTTATAGAATTGTTTAGTTATAAAAGGTAGTTTTAGGTTTCTAAACATAAGTTTAGACACATATATTCGCTATATCCTATCGATACGTTGTCATAGTTACCAAGTATAAAGTTATGAGAGCATTGTTTTGTCTTTACATTTCGTCATTGATAGTTACTATTGATACTACTACTTATTGATAGTCCGCCGCTAGGCTATCCTTACAATTGCTGTGGTTACCAATATCAATATTTACGATTTTTATTCGTTTTGTTGATTTTATTAACATTTAGAAACCCGGAATTTTGAACGCTCGTATTTTTTTAATTATTTGGAAAATCGAAAAATGACCTCTTCAAAGCACAAACTAGAATCAATTTGTTATCAAAAAAAGCTCTTCCCTATGAACCTAAAATACGAGACGGAACCTTTTTATATATTAAGTCTGAAAATCTTAAATAATATTTTTTATTATTTTAAATTAATTTAGGAGATCAAATGTGTTGTGAGTATACATATAGTATTACATGTATACACTTTAATAGTATTAAAATTTAACTAGTTGAATGTAACGCTGTTTCCGTATAGATTTAGACGACGATATATGTTCAATGTTGTTATATTTACTATCGATAAAATATCGTTTGTATGCATTTTACATTGATTATAAATAATTCAATTTGAAGTCGTATCACATCCGTTGCGTTCGAGTATTCGACGATAATCGTAATTTTTGAAGAAATATACGCATACCTAACAACAATATTATTTATTACCGAACAAATGACATTTATATAAATATAGAAGACTCGTCCTATAAATATGATATTTTATAGAGGACAACGTCATTAAACACCGGTCTATGTTCTATATATTATACCTAAATGTATTAATTATAATTTGAAGACAATTTACAGTTAGAGCATAATATCTGTATAGTTTCAGATTGAAGACATAATACACAGACGTTATTTACCCGTTATGCGCCGATCGTCGAACATAAAACTCATGGAAAATTCTACATAATCGATCAGAAGACTAAACATTTTTACTATCACTTACAACGATTTGCCATACGTATGTACTATGTACGTGTGTTGGCTTGAATTTTATCTCGTTTTTTTTTTTTTATGATAATATAATACAATGACCTTATTAATTTTCTAAATGTATATGTAGTATAATTACATGCGTTGAGTGTATAATATTCGAAAATTTATTTATCCGAATCTATCGTCATAATATAAGTTTAAAAGAGTATGTAAAAGAAACAAATAATCCTGGAAATTTACAATTACCATCAGAAATGGAATGAAACCGGTTTGATATTTCATTGGTAGGTATTGCTATGCAGTCAAAGGAACACTTATACCGCGGCAATCCAGATATAGGATCTAGGTTATCTATCTTACATAACAGTATCTACTGCATAAATTATGCATTTGGTCTGCTAATATAAACTGTTTATACATTTATTTTAATAGGCGTATAAAAGTTTAACGGATTTTCATGGATTTCGTGACACTATTTTTAGACGGTGGACAAGATGGTACATTATATAGGTATAATAATATAATATTATTATATCTATTATTTTTAATGTGTATCTAAATATAGAGTAAAATAAAGTAAATAATATCCATCGAATTATATTGAAAGAAGTTTATTCGGAAAGTCGAACCATATAAAATATGGTAATTTTCGAGGTTTAATTTTTTCCGATTATCAATTGGAAAGTTCTTCCGTCTATGAATAAATTTATTTATATTATTTTATCGATAAAAAAAACTCCGCTGCAGAAATATTTCTGTTTATATATATATATATATATATATATATATACACAGATAGGTATTTAATATATTAATACTAAGACATTCTTCTGCGAATTATTTTTTAATGGAACTAAAAAATATTGTATAGTTATAAACGTTAAAAAAAAAATGTTCTTCTATAACATAGGAGGGAAAAAATTAAAAATATTAAAAATATTCGGTCCAGTAGTTGTCAAAAGTATATGTATATGCAATGAAGACCGGATTCTAAAAAAAAATATAATAATAACTTATAGAGTAAGACATTATAGTTTCCGCGTCCTTTAGACTATACAAATTGCAAAAAAATTCAATTTTAGTATGAACCATGACTTACAGTGTATAGTAGAACAATGGATTTTCTTCACTGTTCGACACGGACCATGTGTGCGCGGAGATGCGAATAAATCGGCAGAAACGCGACGTCTGATCAAAGAAAATCGAAAATAAAAACACGGTGAATTTTAATCGTACGTTATAATATATTATTATTATTATTATTCTACTTTTGTGTATATTTATGTTATTTTGGTTTATTCCACGCATCGGTGACCGTAAGAAATAGAAAAATTCAATACCAAAGAGTAAAAATAATATCAATATACATTAAAAGCCATGTCAAAAACGGCATTGTCTCTAGAAAGCGTGCAGTGTCATCATTGCTGCACTTGGTGGATATTACTTTGGTTCAGCGATGTTTAATTTTGTAAGAAATGCATTTTTCTCGAAACTTATTTGCTCCGAGAAGACAGGAAAGCGTATTGTGTCGTGCGACTAATGCTCATTTGATAACATAATATGATAAATGACAAGACAGGTCTTTTAGAAAAGTTAAATAACAATACAATATTATATTGTAAATGGTCATGAGTTATGGGGATATTCAGAAGCTATATTTTTTAATACTAACGAGGGCTTTGCACCCGAATTCTTTACTGGATTTTCAAAAAGGTACACAGTACACACCAATTTGTTTCTTCAAGCATCTGAATGAAAGTTAAACATTTGTATACATACATTAACAAAAATTTAGTGGTTTGCAAAAATTGTTCATAAAAAAAATTGTAACATATTGTACTAATTATGGAGAAAGTTGATGAAATGATGCCAAATTTCGATCACTTAAAATTTTAAATACATATTCTTCTTTTTTGTCTTCGTCTTCATTCTACACACGTGTGTGAATTTAGCTTATCGTCTTTTTGTCTCCCATGACATAAAAACATTACTATCTATAACCATCTATTTATTTACTTCAGTCTTCTGCAGTATACATATATTCCTCTTAATACTCTCGAACTTGATAAATTATTCAAAATATATTTCGATATCCTTAAACGGAGTATTAAATAAATTACATTAAAGAAGAGAGTTTTATTTAACGAATATTTAATAAAAGTATGAATGATGTTGGTACGAAAATGTTGAATTCGATATAAAAAAAATTACACTTGGGAATATGAAAATTTTCTATCTAATGGCGATTATACTTATGTACTTATAGAACTTTTTTAAAATATGTTTTTTGTTTAAATTTTAAATATATATATACTATTTGTTGTTATAAATTCTAATTAATTTTACTAATAAGTATACTTTTCTAAAATTCGGTATCAATTATGTTTTAATAGTGTTATCGAAAAAGTTATTTGAACGTTCGAATCTTTCAACTGCCATCTTGGACAATTTGTAAAATGCCATATTAAATTTGTGAATTTCTAATCACTTTTTTTTTGGTTTACCTTTTCTTCCCTTCTATCTGTATTTAATTACTTTTTTTTTTTCTTCCCATATGCATTATCATGTCCAAATCTTTGCATCTTATTTCTTATTTTTCAGCTATATAGAAGCAACTTACAAACTACCTCTTATAATTAAATATATTTTTATTATACTTATACCTAATAACTTCACATAAAAAAATGCATAGTCTTATGAAAGTTATTTTTACAACTTGTTTATTATAGGATTAGGATAGAATTCAGACACGGATCAGTTAAAAATCAAGCTGAAAAATTGTATTTTCTCCGTATCGTATATACGATTTATACAGACAGTTTTTGTATTTTATTTAAAAAAAATCACATTATAAAAAGTCGTATAATATATACGACTGGTCTGGCGTAAGTAAATATTATGAATTATATGATTGTTGTAGCTATAGATTTGTTTTTATTAAACTTGCCATCGTCTAGATTTACGAGTATGCAAGGCCACGAGGGTACGTCAGCTTATACCGAGAACGTAGTATATAATTGTAAGCATATTATTATATTTTTTATACAGATGGGGTTACTGCAGTCGTAACAAGGCACTTGCATTGTAGTATTTTACTCAGAAAAAAACTTTATATACTTTCGATTTTTTAACATAAAATTACTGTAGAACATACCTGCAGGTATGTATATATATATATACTTATATGTGGGAAGATGGACTATATTTTACACTGAATTTTGGAAAAGATGTTATGTTCAAGTGGAGACGATTATTATCGTAAAAAATGTATACAATAAGCTCGAATAGAACATATAATATTTTTTATACGGTTACTAGGTTGGCGAGAAAGAAAAAACAAACAAAACTGAGAACATAGACACGATGTTAAGTTAACGGATGTAAAACGCTAACATAATAGAAAATAAATATTTTTATAACCAGTAAACTGAACACCTACTATATCTATATTTATAAAAATTGTATTTATATTTATGTATATAATTATTATGGAAACATGTACACAAAATAAAGAATAAGTAATGAGAATAACGTGTCTTGTTTTTTTTATTGGGATATACCTATTCTCGGTGAATCGTATTATACGAATAATTTTGTTGTGTATTGGAAATACTATAAGTGGTATACGAGTTATTGTAATAATAAAAATAATATTAAAATTAGTATAAACATATTTATTCAACGAGTTCAATATATTTTAAGTTATATATAATGCAAATTAGCTTGCATATTTGAGCGAGGTAAAATCAGTTTGATATTGATTAGGTACAATATTTTCGAAAAACTATGTAATAAATGGAAAAAGAAACGGAAAAATATTTTTGTCATGGTATCGTATTAAAAAAAAAAAAAACGTTATGGAGTTTTAGTAAAATATTTCAGCATTGATAGAATGTGGATAGAAATGTAAGAGTTGATAGATATTTAATAAATTACTGAATGATCGATAAGACGTCTATTGGTTTGGAAAAAATAAAAAAAAACATTTATATATTTCAATAATTGATCGTGTGGTTTTCATTCGATGGTTATAATAATTATTCATTCGATCGATAATAATAATGATTTGATTTTTTATATGTGGAATATTACTATGAGAAAAGGGAAATAAAATTGAAACTATATACGACTATAACGTAGAGAATGTATTTAAACTAACGCACGGTGAAGTCATTAGCGTAATAAGCTGCACGTATAAATAAATACAATACGACTGAATTGAAGAAAAAAAAAGGGAAAACTAGTAATTTCGACATAACATATAACATTTGAATTATTCAAAATTATTCGACGGACAACGACAATATTATGATCGTGTCTGGCCGGGAATAATAATGCATTTTAATGAGTAATTTTTTGGTAAACGGATATATGCGCGCGTGTTCAGCGAGTAAATATAGTACTATACATAAGTATCACTCGGGGGCATATTTTCACTAACTGTATAGAGGCATGCCCGAGGGAGGTTTACGGGTCCAGGCCTCCCCCACGTCGATGTTACAACTTAAACATTAATGGTACATACATATTATGTTATGCAAAATGTTTTTTTTTTCTTTTATATATATACCAGCTATATATGTTTATTATGAGTTTTGGACCCTCCACATCCACTATCAGCCAATTATCCTGGGCCATCCTGTGATAGGTATATATTATCCATTATGTGTTTGTGCGTTTCTCTTGTAAGGACGTACACCTCCTATAATATTATACGGCGTGCGAATAAATAGAGATGAGATTATACCATTTTTCGTGTAAGAAAATGGAGTAGGTACCTCAAAGACCAGAGGTCACAGATCAATCGAGAGATCATCGAGAGAAAAAAAAAAAACGATCTTTTTAATTTTAACACTAAAACACTATACCACAGTATTGGTAATGATGTACGACCGTCTGTTTTTATTTATATATAAATACTTTTATCACACTAGCTGATAGCACGGAACTCGCTTTAATTGGTCTATATTTTTCTGAAATAACAACAAATGATAATTTATTTTATGCATCTAGTCAGTCATACCGAGTTTAATCTTTTGAAATGCTTCATTTTTTTACACACTACTACGGTTACCCCTTAGATTCCATACATATATATATATATGATATTATTTTACGTATCTATCTATATGTATTGTATACATATGCATGGTAAACGCGTGTAGGATAACTTATTGGAGCGTGTAAAAGACCACGGTAGCCATTGTGACGAGATGTGAAAAAAATATAGAAGAAAAAAAATTGTCTACACCATTATTATCAGTATTGCTATTATTATTATTATTATTATTATTCATGAATCATGGACCCAAGCGATATACTTGCATCGGTAACGGGGCGATTATTTCGAAATGGTCTGGTAGTTAAATAGTGACGCCACGGCCACCACTGAGTCCACCGTTCTAAATACGTCTACGTGACAATTATTAATGATAATATAAATATCACGGAAATGAAACAGAAAAGAAAAGTGGATTAATGTCGTGCATATATGGACGATGCAGGTGCAATTATATTTATTATCAGAGTTAAGTATGATTTACGGGCTAAAAAAGGTTCCATATTTCGTATTTCTGAAATTTTCCAGAGGTATTTTCGAGATGTTACTTTTATTCACTTATCCTATATTGATGGAAAATCAATACTAAATTTTAAATAAAATTCCGATTTTTTAAACATAGTACTTATTGATTTTATTTGTTAGAATTTATGAACAACAATTATTATCGACATTTATAATATGAACAAAACAAGTTGTTATTATGATAAAATGCCCATGGAAAATATACAGAATGCGTATAACCATTGGTTATCTATTTAATCAATGGTTTAACGCATACACTATATACCTATGTAATATTTTCACACTTTTACACATATTCATTTTTTCATCCTAGCGATGTATTCTTGGTGTATTATTTGGTACTTGATCTAACGTAAATAAATGATTATCATCAGTTACTGAATTTTCTTTGGATATATAGAACCTAATTTAATAATACCTCCGTGTAATTCATTTAATGATTAACTATTAGGATTCACAGAGAATTAATATATGTATAGAAAAATATTTTATTTTTCCTTTATTTTCCGAGGCTATTTTTTTCAAAATTGTATTTTGGAAAAATCACGATTTAAAATCTTTTCATACTATGGTCGCATGTGTGTGTGTATGATAGCTATATTGGCGAGTGTATGTGTGTTTTGAAATTTATTTTTTAACCTTATTATTGTAGTTGCGCACACTAAATATTATATTATAGCTATACGTTCGTGAGAATGACATTATCGTTATTACATTTTCTGACTTTATGACATAAAATATCTATACCTATATAGATGTATAAGGTCGATTCGAAAATAAATTCAATTTCGTTCCTAAATCGTATCACATGATACATATTATTATTATTATATTCTATACAGCTGACATATTGGTGAATAAATTTTTGTTAAACTCCAATTGTAGTCTTCGACGCTTGTTGTTTTAAAAATGATTTTTCTGTACAGTTTTCTCGATGATTCCCGCGAACCGTTCACCGTTATTTCTCACCGCGTGCTAACGCTCCAACAACATCGCGTATATCCGATTGAAACTATAATTATTTTTATACCCGTTGCTACACACACACACACACATGTATATTATACTCTCGGATACTTGTTACCTGGTATATACCAAGTATACTATTTATATATGTATAATATATAACGTTATTTTGGACGCCGGTTCTAAACAATCACAGGTTTGGTCAATCTGCGTGAAAACACGAAAAAGAAAGGTGTTTCTACTTTGAATGATTTATTTTTTTTCGAAAATTCATATTTCATATATCTACAATACAGGTACCCACTCGTATTGTTGAGACGCCTTCGACTTGTGTTGTTTTCATAACATGTACAATATTTAGGGTGTCTTTGAATGACGTATAATTACGAAAAAACATTAATCATCGACATCGAAAAGGGATGAAAAGGATTGGATCCACGGCTACGCACGCAACACAATGCCCCGGCGGCACAATCGGGAAGATTTTTCCATCGAGAAATCTGGAGAAACGCTTAAAATACAACAGATTTTATTTTTTTTTTCATAGGAGGGTGGCAGAATATTCAAAATCTAAATAAAAATGTATGATGTTTATCCCGCCAATATATTGTGGATATTCGGTATACGATTATTCACCTGTTTCGTTTCCGTTTAAGAGCTTCCGGTGGATATCCAAATAATAAAAACGCCGCGTAAAACAGACGTAATTCGTGTGATATAAAAACCAAAAAAACGAACTAAAACTCGCGGAATTAAATCGAAAATAAAAACCGGAAACTAAAATACCCGAACAAAATTGTTTTCGTCGATATATTTTTGTAAAATATCGTTGTACTTTGACGGAGTGCACGCGCGCGACGCGATGTTCGAGGAACAAGACTGCGCCGGGGAACAAGTCGTCCGACATGGATGGACGAGATCGAGCAAACCAGTTTGTGTTATACGCCCCACCAGATTAGCCGAGAACACGCGGTAGACGATGGAACGTATCGTTGGGCTACTTTTTTCTCCACATAATAATATCGTATATATACAGCTATATAGTCTTTCGACGAGAATATTACTGATTATTATTTTACCTACCTGAACATATCTATCCGAGCCGTTCGTGTACCTAAACGTAATTAGGATAAAAGGACCGTATAGGATGGCGCCAAAAAAATCGAGACAAAAAAAAAAAAAAACAACATCTAGCGTATGAAGAAACGAAAACGATTATTTTTTTCAAAACACGTATTTATATATAATTTAAATTTTTTTATTTTTTTTTTTTTCGAAATATCGTTTATTTCCAAAGGTATGCAATATTTTCATATATTCTACGACAGTCAAACTGGGCGGCGTACTGCAGGGAAATTATAGAAGAAAATTTACTATATAATATAATATATTATTCAGGTCCTTATATTATGTTCTGTTTTCTGGTCAAAATCCAGACTTTCATGGGTTCCGGTTTCCCTTTCATTGGCACCGGACCTCGGTACGTGAACTCAAACTGCGGATCCCAGTTGTTGCTCTGATTCAAGACACTGTATAGAAACAAACAAAAACACATCATTTGTTTAATAATGTAAATTGCATATAATATACGTATACGTATCGTATGTCGTAGGTCAAAAATAAATTTTCGTTATTTTTTTCGAATTCAATTATTGTTACAACGCGATGGCGTATATTTTGTAATTAGAAATTTTAGTTCAATATACTATCGGACGGTTCGTCGTATAGGTGTTGCATTTGATCGCGTACATAGAAACACTATTTTATTTTAAAATAGAGATCCAGTATAAAAAAAATTATTTTCTAAAAACTAACCCTTTTAGTTTTAAGTAATCCGTAATGTTATATTATATTGTTTTCACGGCTATTTTTTTAAAATTACTATACGTTATAGGTATAGTTAAATAAGTTGAAAAATTGATTAGCGTTAGCTTCGTTCAGTATATACAAAACACAACCATATAATTAGCTTAAGGCACATGAAAATAATCGAAATAATATAGGCAGTGAAACTATATTTATCTTCTACTATTAGATTTTATTTTTTATTTTTTGTTCGTGTATAATACCTATCTATAATATCTACTTAAAGTCTTTACTATTGTCATCAACGTATGAGTCATAAGTATTATTTTTTTTTAAGTATTTCCGTTTATAGCTTTCTCTTTGATTTTTATACTTGAATAGTTGAATATATAATGAAAAACATATTAGGTTTTAGGGCCGACACTTTATAATTATGCTATATCAAGTCATAAATAATATATATTTATCTTCATCAAGTCTATATGAAGGTAGAAATTGCAATTTAACTAGATGTACAATAATATGTACTTATAGATTATATCTATTTTAGTTATTTTTAGTGATAAATTAAAAAAAATGTATTATGTGCATATTTAATTTTTAAAATTAGATTGATTGTACGATTAAAGCTTAAGAACAAAAAAAATTTTAGATTTTTTTTTAATCGGAAGCGGTCAATATAATAATACTTTTAAACCAATTTCACTAGTTTTTTAAATTAATTTTTTTGTTAAAATTCATGTCATATTATACTCTGTAAGTAATTATACGTATTACTACAAATAGTTGATATTTTAATATATTAATATTATATTGTTGCGGTCAAATATGTTAATGTGGAAAATTAATGTCTGTGAGATTTTGTCATTTTTCTTTTTAAAAAAAGTTGCACTAGATTTAGATGACGATTGACCATAATTTTAATTTTTAAGTTATTGACATATTACCTGGTTAAAATTACAGTAAATAAACGAACATTTTTTAAAGGATTTACGAGCTATTAAGACTTGTCCGCCAAAACTATTTCATTCCATACACCTGATCTTCTAGTAATTCTCCGATACTGTCCTTTCATCTTTTTCGCAGTCTTCCTCTTGGTCTCTATGTCCTCTCATCATATCTGACATTGCTCTTTTAAACATGCTTTCATTGACCTGACCATTTTATCTTTGTCCCTCTGATGAATTTATCCACAACTTTTCTTTTTTTACAGCTGGTATAGTTGGGCGTTACTTCTTATTTCCAATTTCTGTTCCATATTGTTGAACACAGGTACATATTTTTTCCTAACAACTTTCCTCTTAAATACACATGGATTTTCCTCCTCGCCACTTGTCGTGGTATATGTGGCATATGCATATGTCAATACGGGTCGAATGTAACTTAAATATAATTTCTTTTTTGTTTTCATTGACAGCTGCTTGGATTTAAAGAGGTTTTTTAGCGCATAAAGGCAACGGTTAGCAGCACCCAATCTGATATTGATTTTTCCATGCATGTTGTTTTTGCTATTTAGGATAGTACCGAGGTACCTGAACTCCTGTACTTGATCAAAGATGTTATCTCCCACACTTAGGTTATAATTATCACCCTCTTCTCGTTCTACCATGTATTTAGTTTTTTCGCTATTTATTATTAAACCAATAGGTTTTTCTATCTTTATCAGTTCTGTAACAGCTCTCTGAACCTCCTCCCGTGATTTTCCAATGATCACTATGTCGTCCGTATATGCTAGTAGATGTTCCCTTTAACAAGGTTGTTTAATGTTTCAGTTCGTGGTATTTTTCTTATAGCTTTCTCTAGTGCCATTTTGAAGAGAACTGCAATATTGAATCTCCTTATTTCAATTCGTTATTAATCATAAACCAAGATGATATCTCGTTGTTCACCTTGACTCGACTGCTGATCTTCGTGTTATACAGTTGTATCATGTGAATAAACAACATTGCTTGACATATTATATTATTGGAACTAGATAACATACAAGGTATATAGTAAAGGTATAGATATGGGTAAATAAGATAAGACTGCATTTTATCTAGATTCTAGATATAGGTAAAGTCGTAAAGATATCTAAATTTTTATCTGCACACATTTGAGATAAATTCGATTTTATTTTTGAATAATATTGGGATAAAAATAGTTGGTATATTAAAGTACAAGTATTAATATTAAATACATTTTCATGTAACATTTAATGAGCATATAAAAAAATGATTTAATTTTAACACATGATATATAAAAACCGGACAAGTAAAGGATGGAAGCACTTGGCTTGTCAGTTATCAAAAACGATACTCTTGGAAGATGTATTGAATTTAAAAGCGATGATCAATTATTGCATTCGAAAAAACTACTCTGAGCGAAGTTTTGGTGTAAGTATAACTATTACTCTCAGGTATATATTTATATATTTACCATTACTCCGTAAAAATAAACCCAACAATAATTAATGTGACTGAGTGGGTTTTTACTGATATTATAATATATAATATTATTTAATATTTATTTACGATAATAATATATATATTACTTATACTGTCAATAGAGTTATACATTCAGTATAATTTCGTATCGTTAATTTATTTGTAGTATTGTACTTGTATTGTATCTATATCTATTGTAAGTTTTTCTGAAAAGTTATCATCTGGTTAAAAATTAATTTTAATATTATATTTAATAATTTACTTTTAAATTAATTTTCACTAAATAATGTTATATAATATTAAATTTGGTGTACCTAATGTATTATTTTATATTCATATAATAATACAGCAATTTGAAAGACATTATCCAGATTAATAAATATTAAAGTTAAAAAATGCTGTGTAGTATATTATTGTGTACCTGCATTCTTTTATTTAAAATATATATATTTTAATAAAATTATTATGGCAAATGTGCAAAATGCGTGGGGACTTAAAAAAAAAAAAAAATTATAAACATCACTGTAAAACCATTATAGCTGCCTTTCTCTGTTCAGAATCAAAACTTATATTTCTTAATTAATAAAAACCTAATTAACGTAGAAATTAAATCTTATATAGTTTATTAACTTAAAATTATTAATTTTATAAAAAATTTCAAAATCTATAATTTTCCAAAATGTAATTAATATATAACAAATACGCCGTACTCTGTGAACATTTCATTTCTTTAGACTCATTTCCTCCTGAAATTCAAATATATTTCATACTTACTAAAATAATATATATTGTCGAAGAATTTTAAATGACTATTTAAAAAATTGTAAATAAATGTAGACGTACTTTTAATGTTTTATTAAAGTTTTAGATTTTAAAACCCAAAGTTAACCTTCTTAGGACCTAAAATCATTGACATTTAAAATTTCTATAAATAGTACAAAATAATAAAAACATATTCTGTATAAATTTCAAGATTTAAGAATCTATATTTTTGGAATTATAAAGATATAACCAAATTATATTGATCGCAATAGTGTTTTTATCGTTTTAACGTAGGTAATATATTTAGGTAGTTTTTTCTTACGTGTTATAGAAAATATCCAAAAATTCAAAAATAACCTTTTAAAACTATCAACTATTTAAAATTTGTTACTGGCAATGGGTACATATGTATAATTGCTCACAGAAATAAAAAAATAAACATCATATTGAAACCACTAGTATGTCCTTTTCAAATAGCAGTGTAGTTTTTAGTATGGTCATTTTAATTACCACCGTTCATTGATCTATAAATATTTGATATATATATGAATAATCGTGTAAATTTATCATTGTATCATTTAAGTATGTTCTTACTAAAAATATACATTAAATAACTATTTTTAAAATTGTCGTTCCTCGTGTTGGTAGTTAATATTAAGTATAATTATATACCTATTTAGAATAAAAAGTAAAAATGATATTTAATTATATTTTCTATAGAGATATTTAAATTAAATTACTTTAATACTAATTTAATACTTTCCTATAATAAATTGCTTTCCTATTATTACCTACTTATTAGTTAACATATTATTTTCTAATAGAAATAATAATTAAAGTAGGTATTAAAATAATTACAAAATCTTTGGTAAATACTAAACAGTAAGTAAAATAAAACTATTAAGAAAATCGTTATTCGTCACATTTATGAAACATTATATCTAAATTTTATTTCAATCTTTTCAATATTTATCAACATTTTTGTTCAATATCATATTAGAAATAGTCATTCAGATTAAATTATGTTTTGGTACCAACAGGGCCGTTGAAAAAAAAAAAATTATTCGTAATAATTTTCCGCCAAAATATTCATAAATCACTTGAAAACAGAAAATCTGCAAAAAGAAAAAGAATTGATAAACAGGTACCTAGTTGCCTATACCATGAACTGTCCCTGACCTTTGTCAACTTTTTGAATACCCTTAAATAGAATCTGTTGGGTGCCCTAAAATCACGAGGTCCTAGGCAGATGCTTACCCTGTCTACCTCTAACGATGGCCCTGGATATCATTATATTCGAGTAGATTACAATAATTGACTTTGATCCGATTGCGTATAATGTACATTTTTCAACATTACAATTGCGTATATTTTACTTAGTCAGCTTTAGAGCATAGTTACGTTTTCTTTTTCAGGGAAATATAGCTAGGAAGATTCGAAAAGTTAAATTGGTTACATTCGCTATGTTATGAAATAATATCGAAGTATTCGGAATTCTTACATAATGTGGGGACGCTGTGAACACCTCTAATGATGCAGGGGTATTATAATAAATTATTATTAAAAAATGTACGGAGGGAATTTTTTTGTATAGAATGAGTGAGTATTTACTCTAGAATTCTAGATATATAGGTACTTACTAAATTTATTCATCGTACATTCATAAGCCAAAATAGATATTATCAATTGGTAATTTTGCACGCATTATTTATTGTTTATTTACATATTTTGTAGTAATTTCATACTTATATATATTATGATCGCAGGCAATCGTATATCACAAATATAATTTTTATCTAGTTACGGATAAAGATGGCCGAATAGAAAATTTCTAGATAAGAATAATATGATAATCAATTTTTAATCTATACTAAATTATTTATCTTGACGATTTCCGAAATAAATATCAATTGACTGGACAGCGATGGAATTGGCTAAATAATATCTATTCCCTGGTCGTAACACATAGAGGATTTCTGTGGGAGTGGTTTTATTTTATCGACTAACTCGAATTTGTTACACTGTCGTCGCTTAGGAAAACGTTAAACTCCGCGTAGCTAACCGTCTAAACATTCTGATCATATTATCGTAATATATCGTGTTGTGAGATTTTCGACAAGACGATTTGAAGAACCAAACGAACGTTGATAGTTCAGCAACAGTCTCGGATCTTTGAAACCGGTTACGCGTTCGGCGTGTTCAGTCCCTTTCCAACCGGACGGGGGATGATCGAGGGTGGGTTTCCCGCCTTGTCAAGGTTAACCGCGGCCAAGTATTCACTTCAGGTATAAACCACGTTACCAATAATATTATACCGTATCGATTAAGTGTAATACTACGGGACTTAGTATATACGGCTTCCGATGACGATTAACCGTACGTGGTCGGTTTTGCGCGAGCACATATTTATACCGTTCGCTCCGTACACACGCGACCACTACGACGTCCTCATTTTTTATTATAAACAGTGGCCATGGAGGCAGTCCTGGACGAGTTTTACGCGCAGATCGTGGCCAAACTGGAACGGGACGAGCTGATACCGGCGTACAAGCGGTCGCTGCACTGCGAGTACTTGGCCACCGTTGTGGACGGCCTGTGCGGCCCGTGGTGCGGCTGGGACAGACGGAGGGCGTGCGAGGTAGCCGTGGCCAGGGCGGTGGCCCACCATGGCCGCGCGGTCAGCGACAACGGGTCCGTCTGTCCGCTGGGCAAACACCACGACATGCTGTACGTGATGGCCAGCTTCACCATGTACGTGGACGCTAGCCCCGAACCCGTGGCCGCCCTATTGACCGCTATTTACACGTAATTACAATAATAATAATTAGGTACCTACTAGAGGAGTACAGGTTTAAAGCACTAAACGCCTATAGAAAAAACATTTAAAATACATCAATAAAGAAATAAAGCTCTAAAATATTTTTAAAAAAAGCTTAAAAAAGAATGGTAAGATTGGGTTTTTTTTTTTTTAGAAAAAATAACAACATTTATGGTAGTGAAATCTGTGTGAAACTAAACTAAAATATTGAGTAGACAATGTCACAAAAAGGATAATAATATTTTCGTGTTTATTATATCATTTCAAGATAAACTAATCACTTTGTAACGAACACGATGTGATCATGATATATGTCTAATATTTATGTCATTCCAAAATTCTAATAATGGCTTTTTATCTAAACTATTAAACAAACAGTATTATATTGATATTCTATTTTAATTTTATTGGAAAATTAAAAAAGAATAATAATGTTTGTATATTTTTTTTTTTCAAAAATAGTACACTAAAATTTTTCAACTTCTTAAAAGGTATTACGAAGAACAAAATAAGTATACAAATTAAAGTTAGCCCGAAAAAGCAGAACATAATAATGTATATTTATTCTATGTTATATGTATCATATTTATAGCCAATAGAGATTCAATTTGAACTAGTAGAAAAAAAGCAAGTACCTTTAAAATCCGTAGGTACCTACTTTAACAAAAACATATACTAGCAATCTTTTAAAATTTTGTTAAAATATGTTTGATATAGCTTATGTTAAACTGTATTATAAATATATTTAAATACTTGGTGGGTTTGGTATGAAAATGTTCTACTTAAATTTAATTTTATATAAAATTCACTCTTTTGCACAAATGACACAAAAATGGCTGATTTTCGTATCCAAGGTGGAGTCTATAAATACATGAATGAATTAATTACTCAGAAGTAAAAGGTTCTATCTAACCAAAATATAAGTGTGAACTACTCAAACTGTGTTTATTGTAATTTTTGTATATAAATAGTTCCAATAACATAAACCACTGTCAAATAAGGTGCTCTGATATAAATGATACCAAAATTATTTCCAAGGGATTTTTAATGTTAATAATAATAATGAATAAACTCTGTAAAAAGTAATGATTTTTTTTTTCTGTCGTATTGATTAAATAGTAATTATTGATGAGTGATGAGTTTTTACTTTTTACACCTATATTAATATCAAATTTCATGGACTATAAATCAATATGATACTTTTTCTTTCAAAGCAATCTACTTAATGTTGAAACTGAACATGGTTTTCTTAAATGTTTGGTCCAGCCTTTATTTTAGAAAATAATTTGTACTGCACACAGAGGAAGAACTAGATTTTTAACACCCGGGGGAAAATATTAAAATTACGCCCTAGGTTAAGTTAGGTCATTCATATAATTTTTCCCAAAAATCACACTGATACCATATTTAGTTAGATGAATTATTAAAAAAAAAAAAGGTACCTACCAAATAATTTAGGCCCCCCAACATATTACATCCAGGGATCATCCCCGTCTACCAGCTCTCATAGTACCGCCTCTGACTTGGGATGAGGACTCTGTGATGAGGCTATAATATTATATTATATTTGTAATAGAAATAAATAAAAATAAGAGAAAATACATTTAAGAATGAAAATTTCAAGGAAAAATTCTTACTAAAGATACTTGTATACACAACAAAAAAGTATTTATCACTAAACACTTTTTTAATTTGTACCGCAAATTTAAATTTTCGTATTGCACACTTTGACCGTAGTTCATTATAAAATAGGGGCTGGTCTGGTCTGGTCCATATATAAATTTTTAGTCTATGGTAATAACGCTATATTTAATTTATTATCAGGTTTTCTAATAACTCCTATTACTTCTTGTAGCATTAAATTTGTCATTAAAATGTCTTATATATATTGATACTCATCAATTTTTTATATTTCTAATTTAAATACTAAAATTATAAATGTATTCAGATATTGAAGTTTTTTAAAAATACATAGGGTATAATAATTTTAGGTTTCTATACATAAGTTTGGACATCTTATATCCCAGTTATGTACGTATTTTTATTTATTTTTGGGTATCAAGTTTCGTCATATTTTTTCGAGTATTTTAAATTTCAATGGTATTAGGTTAAAAGTCCTATTTATTATTGTTGTTATTATAGCCGGAATTCAACGACGAAAAACTTTTTTTTTCCGACTCAATGATATCGTTTTAGGTACTCCCAGATGGGGTGACTTTACACTTTGCACCTCTCAATGGAATCATTTTTAAGATTACTGCTAAAACTATTTCATTCATAAAATATATTGAATTTGTAATTTTCATGTACTATTTAACAATTTATATTATGTACCTAATAATTAACAAAAATAGATATTGTGTTATTTATGAAATATTTATCTCCTTAAGGAATATCGTATTTACAACATTACTATGATGTTTTTGAGCACTAAATAAAATTCGAAGTGTATATGCCTATTTCCAAATTTAGTTTGTGTTCAACATGTGGACAATAGAATTTTCGAAATCCCAAACAACTGACGGTTGATAATAAATTCGACTGAAATTTTCGTTTTCTTAAGCCTCATCATATTAATGTGACGAATCGGATGTCACAGAGAACGAATAAACGATTAAATCCATGAAAGAATAATTTCGTCGACAGATGTATAATTATAATTATTATTATTGCAAGTAAATAGAAATCTTGTTAAGGACGTTTATATTAATGAAACTGTTGACTAAACTCTCTACTGATCTACCCGATCTACTGCAGTGATTAACATAAAACCGTTAAAAATAATAATTGAAATAGTATTGCAAATCAGAAGAAAATGTTCATTTCTCTTTTCCCCTTTTCTCGACTAAGACAATTAAAAACGAAAAATTTATTGTTATTTGCAATATTCTAACGTAGAGTTTTTTGTCAAAACGCGTACATAATAATAATAATAATTATTATTATTATTATTATATAATATTACACAATATTATATTATATATTAATCATTTGTTTTTTTGGAGTTTTTTAATATTATAATATTATCTATTATGCAGTTCACCTACACAACACATTGTTTTGTGGTATAATTTGTTTAGTTTTTCGTCGTCGCGCCTTGCTTAAAATTCCCAGACTTAAATTACTTATATTGTTTCCGTTTTTCTAAGGAAATATTTTGTAAGAAACATATTATGCAATTTATTTCGCGAATACATAAGTTTTAGTAATATTATAGGTCAGTCGGAATTGAAAAAATGTACAAATTGTTCAAGGATTTTTGAGAAAAAAAAATATGTATCTATTGGTTTTTATATATTTTCCATAGATATTCTTAAACGTACATGATTATATGTAGCGTTTCATAAACTGAATAAAACTGATAAAATCGTAATTAAAAATTATATTTAAAATAGTTCAAAAAAATCGATTTTACGTAAAGTAGAATCTATTATAAGTATAATTATTAGAATATTATATAGGAACTGCAGAATCCTGGCTTTATCTTTGTAGTATTTTTATTTTTTTTTGACAAAACTTAATTATTAATGATGGGTTGAACCTTGATTTTTGTAGTTTAATCGAACCTTTTTCTAATAAAATATATTTATTAATAATTTCTTATAAAATATCTAACTTTTAAACTATCAATAACAACATCATAGATATCACAATTCACCATAGTTAACATCATTTGGTTTGGATTTTAAATGAATATAATTTAAATATACTCAGATATTGATAAAAAAAAAAAAAATATATATATATTCGAAAACACGAGTTATAAAAATAAAAATGGGAAACGGAAACAAAAACAATTGTAAAACATATTCTTTTACAATGAAATTGCTATAACTGTTATGGGAAAAAGTGTAATCTTCATTCGTAAATCCCATAGATAAAACTTGCGTTTTTAATTTAATAAAAAATAGAAGATAGTTTTTCGCAGTGATATAAGAAATTACTATTTAGTAAACGAATAATTATAAGAATAAAATAATAAAAAAGGGAAATTCTTTCTTCAAGCTCATTAAAACGAACGAACAATCGTGTTCGACTCTGTATTATGTTCATTGTATTCCATATGCGAATAAAATGTAAAACATTCACAAAAGTACAAAATGTTCAAATAGATGGCTATTAAATTTAACGTTTTATTCGTATTCGTGCTTTGATAATATTTTTTTTATAAATAAGCCAAATATTAGTTGGATTACATGGGGTTCTAAACTTCTAAAACAAATTAGTAAGATTTTTAGGATTAGTAAGAAGGGTTTCATCTCATGTTCTTGATATTGTCCAGATCGTTAAGATTTCAAGGTACACTTATCTAAACAGTATCCCTCATTAGTTAGCATTTAGTATAAATATTTATAGTTATTTACAATATACAGTTTTTATTACGAAAGAGTTTCAGAGATGGAACCTTTTTATACTAACAAGAATATAATTGACGTTAGATAATTGAGCCGTTTTAATGGTAACTCTTAAACTAGATGGAATATTTTCATACTTCGTTATATAATCATTTAATTAAATATAATATATTTATATTAGGTAACAATATTTTTGGTATTATTTGGTTTTTTCTAATGCAAATAAAATTAATTAGTTACGGAGTTTTCATAAAATAATTTACTTCGGCAGTGTTACATATTCAATAATGCATATATATTTTGGATAAAAATAGACATTTGTTTTTTAAGACCATTAATGTAAAAGAGTTAGTTAAAAGAAAATTTGATTTAGAATCTTTTCATACTAAACCCGCCAAATCTTCTTAATTATACTTGTAATATAAAAATGTGCAAATCAATTATACATATTATACAAATATAATCGGACACTACCTATTTGTATTTTATTAATTGTACTAAATAATTTATTTAAGGTAATTTCTTATAGTATTAAAAATTTAAATAATATATTATATTATGTTTATGTATTTAAAATCTTACGCTATTTGTTTGTATAATGTATAATGCTTTCAGTGACCAAAATTACCGTAGTTTACTTTGCTGTAAATAGTAAATATGTAAAAAAAAGACGTAATATTTGACTTAACATGTAAGTCACGCATTTCGAAAAAAACATTCAGATTATATATTCTGTTGTACATTAAAAAATGAGTCTTTGAAACAAATTCCACTGGTATGCGATTTCGTAAAATGCCATTTATTTGACAAATATGTTCAAGCATTAGAAACCGAATAAATAATATATGCGCATGCATATAAGTATATAGTAAATACGTATTGAAAAAAAACGCAATTTGCTAGATTATACAAATAATAGTAGGTATATGTATTCTATTTGGAATAAAAATCATGATAATATTGCATTATTATAATTTCTATACAATTTATTGATATCATTATTATTTATTTATTTAATCTTTGCAATTATAGAAATTGAGTTGAAAATAAAAAACAAAAATATCTTTAACATAATATTTATATCGTTTTAAGACGTATCCATATTCGATCGTTTAAATTTTTTCACCGCGTTTAAAGATTAGTATACTTAATTGTAATAGCAAGTACGAATTTCAGTTTTCAAACTTTTTGGTTAACTTCAAAAATAAACATTTGTTCAAGAGACGGAAATCGGGAAATTCTGGATGTAGAAATCTTAAAATAGATGATTATTTTTAGCCAAGGAAATTATTTCAACCCAATACTGAACTTGGTATAAATTGGGGATTGAGTTTTGTTTTTGTCCCATTCCAAGCTAATCAATATAGACTTTGAAGCAAAAAAAAAAAACAAACATCTTATTACTATTTAATTTACATATAGGTAGCTTATCCAGCCGAAAATATTAAAACTTCAAAATTTTGTATGGTACTAATGGTATACTCGATATGGAAACATATAATATGGAATTTGTTTGCTTATACCTAATTGTACAGTTGTCATATTACAATATTATGTTTATCGTTCCAAATTAAAATTTAAAACGTTGATTGCGAAAACATGTTTGAGTCGACGGGTAACACGATGAATCGTAAAACGTTGACAAACTCCTGGATAAAGGATTTTAGACGTATAAAATATCGGTAATTATTTTTTCTGCCGAACATTAGATGGCAAAACTGTGAAACCCGTGACGAATATCTTTAAATGTTATTGTGTAATGGATTATTACTCGTTTCAGAACGTTTATTGTTATGATGGTATATAGGTGTTTGCACTGTGGTTAATTTTTTTTTAATCGTGTGTCTAATGTGAATTTGACGAGATATTACTGAAAAAAGTACAATTCGTTACATGCATTATAGATGGCTTATAGTTGGTGTTTAATTATATGCGTTTTATTTCACAAGGTCGAGTTGGAGAAAGATAGTAAGGGATACGTGAGAAAAAGGTTAATGTCCGCGCATACATTTAATTATCCTCCAAAAGCCCGGACCTTTATCCTTATCAATTTTAAATTAGATATGTAAACAATGAAAATAATAAATATACCTAATATATTAGTCAACACAGTATTACAGTATATTTACGTTAAAATTAAGGAAGAGGCATTTTTTTGGAGTTATAACATTTATTTCACAATTATTTGTATATAACGACATTTTGGAGACAATTTAGTCCAGGTTGTACGCTTCTCTGTCAATTTTTTTAAATCATTGTAACATATTTTATAATTATTTAAATTGAAAAAAAAATAAAAAATCCAACCTGCAGTAAGCACTTTGCTTATTGATATATTATAATACTGGTGGTGGATATATATTGAATTTGAAAGCAATGTTAAATCATTTCTTTTGATACGACGATTCTGAGCGAAGCTCCGGCTTATATATCATAAGTATTAATGTCGGTAGTAACTAATAATATATTCAATATACTTAACTTATTAGTTATTACTAATCTTGAATTAATTTTTCAGATCTGAAAACCCAAAACACATTGAATTCCGTATAATTTTTATAAATAGTCCAAAATCTGAAGAATCTATTTTATTAATATGGTACTTACTAAAATAAATATTTATATTCTCAGTTCTTTAAAAAACAATGCTAAAATGTTATAATATTAAGTATAACAAATATGGAATACGTGCATCCATTTGATTGTTAATAGGTATAGTTAAAATGGCGTACTTAATCTTTCTATACAATTTTAAAGTTTTAAAACCTAAAATTAGCCATTTTATGTATTAAATATTTAAAAATTTTAAATTGCTATAAATAGACTTGAAATTGAGAAAACATTTTTGAAAAAATTATTTAATCAATATAATATATATATATAACAAAAAATATTAAGTCTTTAGACTTATATTTCCCCCGAAGTTAGAACACATTTCGTACCGAAATAATACATGTTGTAAAAAAATTTAATAGTTATAAAAATAATGGTATCTACTGATATTTGAGATTTTTGAATATAACTAGAATGACAAACATTAAACATTGTATAAAATTTTCAAGTCTTAAAACCTAAATTTAATTATTACTTGTAAAATAGCTCAAAATAGCTAAAAATTAGGAAAAAAAAATTTTCACATTAATTTTCTATTTTATACATTTCTGGTGAATATTTTAAGTGTCTAGTTTTTTACCATTTTTGTGTACATTTTTGTTTTTTTTTTCTTAAGCGTTAAAAAAGTACTGAGAAAATTTAAAAATGATATGTCTAAAGTACTAACTAGATATAATTTATTATTGGAAACAGAATAAGCATGTAACAACGGAACATTCCTTCTAATACACCTTTTGGATACTTATAGTATTTATATGTATGGTTTTTTTTATGTCTTACAGACATAAAAAAATATCATTGTACAATTAATACATTTAACGCTTCGCTCAGAATATAAAATCCCCAATGAGGTATATTGACTTTTAAATGTTATACTCTATACATTTTATATTATGAATTTTAATTCTAAAATATTGTTATCAATGTCATTTTTTTTGTTTTTCGTAAACATATTATTTCTATCACTGAAATAATGGATAGCACAACCGAGTTTTAAAAAAAAATTTTCGATTTACTATTTTTATAAATATTAGTTAAAATAATTGATTAATTAATAATATTATATATTTCAAGATGTAACTTATTTCATTTAATTAATCAGTTTAAAAACTTTTTCCTAACATTATTTTATGTAAGTATATTGAACATCAAATTAAATGCAATATAAATATTACGTTAAAAAAGAAATATAATTTTTAAATAAATATATGTTTGATTATTTACAGACTTAAACAAATCTCTCAAGAAGTATTTATGTATACAAATATATAATTATGTTTTATTCATATTATAATTTATAGACATTTCGTATCATGGTAATAGATTATTTATTATTTTTTTTAACATCCTTGCATATTTTCAAAACACGATGTTTTCATATGTATTTCGTATTATAACAGGAGATAATTAAATAACTGCATTGAAATATGGGGTCACGTATACACCAGGAGTTTTCGAATTTTATATTTTGAAATTTGAATTGAACATAAAGTCCTTCGTATTTCGTTCTATAGCCTACTATCATATTAAATATTATATTATCATAATCACTATTACGATTCTAATAAAAATATCTCTCATTAATAAATCGATATAATATAATATGTTTTTCGTTTGTTATAAATTGTTTTTAGTTAATAATAAAAAAATTTATATCGATTAGGTGGTATAAAAATCCAGTCTTATAACCCGTTGAATATTCTATATTGGAATACGTTATCAGAGTATAAGACGCAATATTTAAATTACGCCACGGTCACGATTTTTATTCGTTGTTTACATGTGATATGATTATCACCGTCTAAAAACCTTGGACTAAAGAAACCAAATTTAAAATATATCCAAATAAAAATAATTTAATATGCTATAATCTTTTTCAATCATAATAATAATCGCATATATCAAATACGCGAACATAGCGAACGACCCGATACGGCACCCGAATAATACTATTAAATTAATACTCTAAATTATTATTATTCCATATTACAGTAGGTACGAGGTAAATTGTATAGCTTCGATGTATAGAGAAGTGCTCTAATGTATCCAGGAGCTTTGACACATTTGATTTCTAAGAGGTTTGAATTATATATGCATTATACAAGTTTGTTGGCTTTTTTTTTTACTTGGTCTGATTGGGGAAAAAAAATGTTCATTGACATTCGCCAAGCGGATATTAGTTTTCATTCGAATTATTCGAAAATAAAATATTCATGTATACATGTACGTACTTGACGTGCCTGTGTATAACATCGTATTAAATTCTAACTCACGTCTAATATATGTATTTATAAGCCAGGACACGGAAACGATTTCGGATATTATCGCCAAATGTTTATATTTACGAAAGTTTTGACGGAATTCGGAGAGAGTGATCTAAATAAAGTTTGTTTTCATCATAAAATATTCCAATACGATAAAATTATAATGTATTTATTGGTCTAGTTAAGTGGTTTCAGTGGTAAAATACGTGAACACAAAAGAATACAAATTAAAAATTTATGCTAAGTCTAAAAGTACATTTTAAACTATACTTTTCAGTTTGTATTGCACAAACGCGTTCTTTTGTAAAATAAATATTATGATTACATGACAATAAATAGGGGCGTTTTATCAGGTAAACATTTAAAAATTACTAACTATTAATTAAAAATTTTTTAGTTAGTTAAAATTAAAAATATTTTAGGGTTGTCTGATTTTCTGTTCATGACCTGTCGATAACAAAAAGTTTTATTTAGTGTTTTTAAAAAAAAAATTCAAATAACAAAAATTTGTTCATTGTATACCCATACAAATAAAAAAAAAAAAGAAATTCGAAAAATTCTTTAAAAATCATCATAGTATAGAATATTATTGTAACAATAAAAATGTATTTTGTTTTGGTTCTTATATATACAGTAATATGTAAAAATATGCGATAGTACAAAGAAAATGCTACGAGTAGCATCTTTTAGTCTTCGAACAAATAAAATCTATTATTAAATACGCTTTTTTAGTTTTACATTCTTTAAGCATAATAAATAATAATATGATGTATTATATTACTGATATTTCAACAAATTGAATTTTATTAACATTATTCAATGTCACTATTGTTGTTTAAACGCAACATGATTATTTTTCATTACCTATACATAACGTCATATTTATATTAAATTTTATTAATATAAAATTAAACTGCGTAAAAAATCATTTTTTTTTTTTAAACCGAGTACATTGTCCGTCGGCGTATATAACACGTACATGACACAATATGTGTTAATCGATTACAAATATTTTTGTCTTTTGGGCTTTTTTTTTTTTTTTTTTTGTCGAGTGGTCTTAAAACGCCCTATATATTATACAGGACCCACTTCAAAATTTCGACACGTAACATCCTCTTAATTGCAACGAATCTATTATTATTATTATTATTATTATTTTTTTTTTTCTGTAAACGTCCATGGTGTTTATTCGCAGAATGGTTTTTTAGTGCTTAAAATTTGTGTCACATAACCATTGAAAAGTAAAAGATTTGACACACGTCCAAAACAAACACCTATTAACTATATTAAACGTATACACCTTTATACGAGACGACCGTCGACGTCCGTACACCGTATCTTGTGAGTCCGGAAGTACGATTTTTGTATGACCTACAATTGCTCGGAAATATTAATGCCGATGCATATGACTGGTCTCACTTTCGTTCCCGTTCGGTTAAAATATAAAACTGCTGTGGAGTTTATGAATGTATTATTTAAATTAAGCGCGCAAATCAAATGGGTCAATAATTTGAATATTATTTTAATATAACATAACCGCCTATTCCGGGTTCACCGGTGGTCAGTGTTTACAACAACTGTATATATATATATATTTATAGGTACGACAGGCAACGAAAACATTAAAAAATAAACAATTTATTTACAACTAAAATGTTGAATCACTTAGACGTGTGTTCCGTCCGTGGTAGGTCGTTAAAACCGTACGTATTTTAATAGTTTCTATTATTTCTATGTTAATATATAGCCAGAAAAATGTTTTATTTTTATTTTTCATTTTTAATTGAACACACATATCAGCTAGCATAACAAATACGTAACAAATATGCGATAAAATAATAATGTAGGTACTTGTTTGTTTTTTTTTTTTTTTTTTTACAATTTACGGGTTTAGTTTGGAAAGGATTTAGATTGCATTTTTTCCCCTTGTTTAGCCTCCACAAAGTAAAGTAAATTTTCCTATCAAAAACTTTGAAATTCCTAAGTGCATTAAATGTACGGAGCTACTCGCAGAAGTCAATAGTTTTATAAAATAAAAATTAATTCACCAATTAATTATTATTAAAAACTAATAATTAGTTTAATATTTAATTTACTGTATATTATTATTAACATTACTAAATTTATCAGAGAATATAAATAATTCTAATAATTTAATAATATATACTGCTTAGTTTAGTGGACATTTATGTAAAACGTGATATAAATAAGGTTTCAATACGTTTAAGTAAAGAATGTTATATGCGTGTTTGAACTTGAAACAATACTTAGGAAAGTTCACTCTTTCCCGGTTTCCATACACCGCGAGCTAATTTATTAGTTGTAATTGTAAATACATATATATTATAAATAAAAATAAATGTCTATAATAAAAATTGTTTTAGAATATTTTATGGAATTATTTTATTGATTTTATACAACAAATTTACTAAAAAAATACGTCGCGGGTTTAGAGTAAAAAGGTTCTATATTTTTTAAAATGTACTTAACTTATACCTACTATCAATTATTTTATAGAATATGTTTTGAAATTAAAATGATCTAATTCGTATCATTATTGAATGAGTTATGTATAGAATCAAAATTTTCTAAGTCAATATTATGGTATCTTCTATTTTAGAAATTTAAAAATGCACGCCTGAAAAATTTGAAAATACCGAAATAGAATTTTTTTACCCTAAACCCAAATCGTTTTTTAAAGTTAATTTGTTATATAAAATTAATAATAATTTTAATACTTATACAAATAATACTAATTAAATAATAATATAATAATACAATACTAATTCCATATAATTTTATACATAATTTACACAGAACTTCACTCTGAATCGTTTTGCCGAAAGAAATGATTTATCATTGTTTTCAAATTCAATATAAAAATATCTTACTCAACAAGCAAAAGGTTGCTCAAAATTGCTCAAAATTTTATTTATTTTTATATATAGAATACCTAGAAGAGTTTTATAATTAATTCGATCCAATATAGGTATTGACGTAATGGTTATGAAGGATAATTGTTAAAAGTTAATAATAAGTTTATTTTAAGTTATAATTTAAGGAATCTTCACTTCACTTTCACTTCACTTCTTTAAATTTATATTATGTTAATTATTTTTGAGCAATTGTATAGTTTGTTATTTACTACAAATATGTCGATACTATAATTTAGTTAATATGATTAACTGAAATATTAATGTATATGATTATATTCACAAACCATTATTACTAATATATATATATTATTAAAATATTCGCAAGCCTATAAAAAAAATAACTGAAATTATTTAATCCGGGGGAAATTAGTTAAACGTTTTTACTTAATACTAATATATTCAATTTAATTGGTAAAATAATAATAATTTGACTCAAAAGAATGTTTTGGAATAAATTAAAAAGCTTAATTTTTTTTCATCAGATGAATTTGAATAAAAGTTTATTTTATTCAATAAATAGGGTAGTCAATTTTAATTAAAGTTAAGACAATATACTATGAAAATTTAGTCAGTTAGTTACTTTATGGTAAATTTAGTAAATAGTTTTTTTAAAAAATATTCAATTTCAATTCTTTAATTAGTAAGTTCCTGTGTATATCTATAGTAGGTATTATCTTGAAAAATATTGAAATTTCGTGGGCTTAGAATGAAACGGATCAATCTCATATTAATATTTACTAGTTATAATTATTAATTACTAGTAAGTTAATTTTAATATGAACAGAAAATGATAAAAAATTGTTAATAAGAAAATGTTCCATAGAATAGAAATTTTTCATACAAACAACATTATATGATATGATATTTGCAGATTTTGTTATATGTAAATATATAGAATCCATTACTGAACTTTTGTTTAAATGACCCATTTAATCTGGCGTAACTTATTCATTAAATGCACTTAATAATTCTATTTTTGTATAAAAATGTGCATGTCTTTTTTTATGTAAACATTTGTGTAAATAATTGAATTTTGAAAAAATAATTTAAAACATTTTTATACTTGGCCTACCAATTTTTATATCCAGTAGTTATACATATTTTCATACATTCAATATTCTTATTACTTATATTCAAATCTTTATTATAACTATTCGAGTAAATGTTTTTCTAAAATGTCTGTCATAATCTTGAAACATTTTATTCTTAACAATATTTTTATGGATTATATGTACATAGGTATAGTTTAATACCTATATTAAATATTTAAATACTACATTTATGTTTAAAAATTACTATTTATTTACGAAAATATTCAAATTAAAACACTTTCATCATGTTGCTGATTCCGAATTAAATTATTGGTATTTTCTTATTGTTCTTCTTTTATTCTAACTATTGATCAATAAAGAACATGAAAATATGAGTTTTTTGAATTTTTTAATCTATCGATTTTCACATTTTATGTTTACTGCACCCTATAGAGACTATTGATTTATGTTAATTTAAAATTTTTATAATATTGAATATTTCAAGTTTTTATATATAGAACATTAGAGTTTAATCTGCTTATTCTGGTTAAATTTTTACTTCATTTTTTAATCAGAAAACGGATATAATAATTTGTTTTTCGCCCGACGATTTTTATTTGTCAGTGGTATTTTTTTTGTGTAACTATTTTATTTAATGAAAATCGATTGAGTTTATAGATCACTGCATATCACAGAAAACGAATCGCATTTATAGTTTATGTGTAATTTATTTAGGTGTCCATGTAAAAAGGCGTAGATATAAACTTAAAATTGAAAAATAATAATATAAAATAAATTTGATTGAAAATTCTATCAAAAACCGATTTTTGAGGTTAGTTTACTGAGTAATTTTTCAGGGAATGATTAGGGAGAAACAAGTGTATTATTATCATAATATAAACATATAGGTAATTATAGTTAACCTCAAAGATACCTACTAATGATTTTTGATGGGCATCGAGGCGATCGAATTAGAACCAGAACCGGGTCTCAACCACCACAGAACTGATCACCTATTGACCCACTGGCCCAACACCCGTTACGGGACGTCGTGGTCAAGTCACGGATTATATCATACAATAATGTAATAATAATATTATTACATTGTGTAATAATAGTCTACTGGAATATAGTGCAGTACGATAATATTGTACAATAATAATAATTACACAGTTATTATTATATTTAATTAAATATGTCTACAGAACTAAACAAAAATTGTATTTTCATCATATTTTAGAACAAGGTGAATTAACATAATTTTGATATTCCATATTTTATGATGTCGGAGTAGAAATAAAAAACAATTATAAATGTTTGCACTTAAAATCTCTGGACAATAGATTTAAATTTTTTAAATAAGTATAATTTAATTTGTATACGAGTATAATAAGGATGTTATGGGTTTAGTATGAAATGGTTTTAAATTACGATTTTTTAAATGCACTTTTCTATTTTACGAAAATTATCATTAAAAATAAAGGTACGTTTCTTATCTAAAAATTATGGCCTTAAATGTTAACTACTTTGTGTAGTCCCGGAAATAATAGATAGGAATAAAAGAAATAAATTATACAAAGTAATATAGGATCCAGATTAATTAAAAAAATACGTAACTTCTTTTCGAAAACTTGTAATATTACCCATTTCATATAATACTCAACGATATAGGTAATATGGACTAATTTGAATATATGATTTTGAATCTGATCCGGATTTTCGCATTGGACAGAAAACATAAAATTCATGCCATTAGGAAAAATTAAATTTGTTTGCAACTTATTTGTTCACATGCGTAGTAAATAAAACGGAAATCCCTATTTTTGATGTAGTATTCAGGTACGAAAAATTATTCATTATTATAATGTATAAACTAACTCAACATTTAGGGTGAATGGTCACATATATTATTTCGTCGTTTTTGTTCACACTGCTAACCACATCGCTCTATTTTTTACATTTTAGGGTAAAACTGTTTTGGAGTAGATACTTATTAATAACAATTTTTGAAATCGTGACATATTTATCTATGCTTCATTTATATTGGAATTTAAATCATTTTTTATAAAATATTTGGATAATGTTTATAAATTTACGGATAATAAACAAGATTTCAACAAAATATTAACATTTGATCTTACAATATGTATAATTGTATATACTTACTACGATTCAAAAACGTTGTAACTAAAACTATGAACAATTTTACACAACCATCTGCCTCAAATACAAAATTGATCAAAATCTAGAGAGTTTTTTTAAACTTGAAACATTTGTAATACGGCTAATTTTGGGTAAGAACCCCACGGCTTACATATCAAAATGTCAAAATGTCTTTAAAATAAAAGTCGTTATATCCAAATCTGGTGTCATTATCAACAAATAATAGCGAGATTTTACTGTTATATTTTGTATAAAAAATATTCTCATCTTGAATTTTTTTTATTGATTTTCAAACTAAATAAATGGATAATGACTTAGGGGCCGATCTAAAGCTCGTTTAAGGGATGGGTGAATTTGAATATTTATGAGGAAAAGGGCCAATCCCGCCTCAAAATGGTTTGTATACTCCTCGTATAATGATAAAAAAAACTCCAAGGTGGGAGACATCGCTACGTCCTCCCCCTCAAATCCATCACTGTAACAACTTATTTTGAAGTTCAAGAATTTCGAGACATACGGGCCTGCTATTTGAAAATGCGGGATAAAAATTTTATTTTTTTATATTTATATTAATTATTATATTACATTTCAGACTTTTATCGGGACACCGCGACACTTCATTCAAATATGGGACGTCTGGCATTCTTCTAACCAGAAGTTTTATTGAAAATATTAAAATAAAAATATTAAAGTTCTTGGTTTCATTTATCGGTCCTCTTCTGAGTTCTATCTACTATCACCTCTCAAAGCTCTCTATTGTACCTGTGTTTGTCTGATTCTTGAATATGGCAGTATATATACTCTTCCACCGCTAGTGTCAGCGCCATTGTTGAAAGAGTCCAGCGAAAATTCTTATGTTTTGTTGCTTATAGATTATATATTCTTCATCCCTCTCAGGTTTACACTCTTGTTCTACGTGCTTTGAATGTTCTTACTTTAGCGGACCGTTAGCGTACATTTAATCTGTCCTTTCTATCAAATGTTCTCTGTGTAAAAATTGATTCCCCAGCTCTCTTATCCCTTACAAATTTCAGAATCCCTGCCCATACTAATCGTTGCTCTGTCCCTTCTCGTACTCCTCGCTCATTTTATAATTTCCTTGAAAATTCTCCTTTAGTCCGTCTCATGTTTTTTATATTTTCTAATCCTTTATATCGATTGCATATTTTGTACATATATTTTAACTTGGCTCTTATGCTTGCACCGTTTTTATCAATAAATAAACAAACAAAATATACGTTTTGTTGTAGTACCTACGAACAATATTTTTATTCGACAAAAGTACGTGTGGGTGGTTCAATTTAGACGTGTTTACCAATGGGAAGATTCCATCTATAGAACTTTTTGTTATTGATATTGTAAACAACTAAAAGTGTGATTGTATATCAAAATCAAAATAAATCGGTTCAATCGGTAAACGTGGGGGGGGGGTAGGAGCAGGGGTTTTCAAAACCGATACTTGAACGGATTTAATAAATGGGTTATCGATACCAACTAATAACGGATCATCCCAAATATCTTGTGTTGCAGATGCGAGAAAACACTAGAAAAACTATTCGAAGGTGCCGTGGTGGGCAACAAAGTGGCACGCATGATCAGTGGCCGGCGGACCGATTACGGCGTGACGGCCACGGAAAACCGGACGGCGCTCGAGTTTTTTCTGGACCGGGCGACGCGCGCGCGGCTCCAGCTCGACGGCCACCGGTTACAGGACGTCCGCATGCGTTCGTACCGGGCGGTTCCGTTGGTGGTGGCTGCGGCCGCCGGCGACGCGTTCGCCATAGCATTGCTATTACGGCACGGCGTGGCCGATCAGTCGGCGCGTGCGGCCATCGCGTACCTGCGAGACGCCGCCGCCGACACCCGTGGGCGGCCATTGGCGTCCGGCGTCCAGTCCTGCCTGGACGTCTTGCTCAGGGCGGTCGTCTCTGAGAACGACTGCGATGGCCCGAATGACGTCAGTGGCGTCGGTCGGGCACCGCCGCCCCTGCTGCACTTGGCCAGGTGCTCCGTCCGCAAGACGCTGTACGAAAATTTCGGTTTACCGCACGGCATACCGCAGTTACCGGTGCCCCGGTCGTTGTTACCGTATTTGCATCTCGAGTGTTGAAATTTATCGTATATTATTTTACCTTTCGCCTTTATACATTTTATAAGTATATCAACTTGAAGAGCATATTATATAATCATTGTGATCAATTACTATAAATTCCATTACTGTGCGTTTTGATACAGGACCGGAAACGAACGCCATATCACCAGATCCGAAAGGTCTTGAAAAAAGTACTGATTAATCTCTTGCGCACTCTATTAGTGAATGTATTAAACACGAGTGATGAATATCATGTGAGCAATGAGTACGATTAGCGAAACTCTGAACAGCAGAGTACTCTAGTGTCCAGTGGTTCAGGAACGAAAATTTCACGATCCATCTAGTCGTTTCTCGTAGTCTGTGTATCTTAGTTCGGGGTTTTATGAAACTAGTGAGTAGTGGCTCGTCTGTGGCGTGACCCGTGCACACAAAATTTTCAGTAGTACTACGTAAAACGTTATGGACAAATGCGTGGAAAATTTTAAATGCTTGATTAACAATATTAATTAATAACAATTAATAATTTATATATTTTCTGATTATCGTTGTAGTACGTTCATTCGCATATCATACTTTATACTCATGATTATGAGATACCATTGTAATGCCGAAAATAATCCATGGTATACGTCACAGTCGAGACGTTTCGTGAAATGCACTTTAGATTACATACAATATATCAGGCCGCCATGTTTTCGAATGCGATGTTATCATTGTTTATACTATAATAGACACTATCAGTACTGTTCTATGCTATTTATTATTGATAGCTCAAAATATAATGGTATAAACACTTATTATATGAATATACATACACCTATGGTATAAACACAGTATAAACAATGAAAAAGCTCATTCGAAAACATGGTGACTGATTTTGTCGCCACCCTATGCTGCCTGTCTAAATTCTTATCAATGACCATTTTATTTTTTGTTATTCTGTGAATATATATATAAAATATAAAATTACTTTTGAATAATACTGATAACGTATAATCAAAGAGTTTTATTCATATATCGTGTAACTGACAAAAGTGATGTAGTTCCTTTTTTTTTTTGTTATGCATCATATAAGTAAATAATCCAAATTTGTATAATAATTTAGTTTCCATAAATTGGATTGGCTGCATACAGACATCTTTTATTGGGACATTATCTGGAAATTCTATTCCAGAGTGTACTGTTATTCTTACAGATTCAGTAAACATATATACTACGGGGTGGAACAAAGTATTTCAAAAATACTTTATCATGATTGGCGTAGAATAACAACAGGTAAACCATATTATAGAAACAAAATACAGTGTAAACATTTTGCAATAATACCATAATTTGATACAAATTCGTTGTAGGTTATTAACCTAATATTATAGATATAGAAAATTATTTAATTTTTTATTCCGGTTACACAGCTGTTATGAGTTTATGGATGATTTGATTATATCACAGAACATAATAGGAATGACACTTACTTTGGGTTTGGGATCTCCGTATATGATATTAAAAACTGTTTACAATTTTACGATTAACGATCCCCACCATCCGACCAGTCTTTGTGAGTGACTGTTATTGTTCGGATTTCACGTTTAAAATAATAAATAGTTGTTATTGTTGATACTGAGGTATCATACGATGGATCGTAATATGTTTAAATTTGATGCAAAACGCGAATTCAAAATCCTCGAATCCGAGCCACCGTCATCCACATCAAAAGATTTTGGAACAGAGTCGTACAACTGATTATACATTTTTTTTATTTTACTTTACTTTACTTTTACTTTAAATTATAATGCCATTTAATCGGTTTGAATTTAAACATTTTCAATCTAATTGCTTTACAAATATTTCTGGGATTTTTTGCAGAAATCAGTATTGAGGAATATTGCTCACAGATTTTTAATCATGGTATAAATTAAAATGTTTAAAACCACTGCCACAGCCATTTATGTAGTCGTCTGCTATTATATATATAGTTATTATTTTATTATTAACCCGTAATATTTATTTTGTTAATAATTAATATTTAAACATTATGTTAATAAATTATGCTCGCAGGGAAATAAATACTTAAAAGCCACTTAAAACTAAATTAAATAAACGTTTAACAACTGTACCTAATGTTAAAACAATTTCATGTTTTACCGCTCATTAGTGATTTATAATAATATAAAAGGTAGTATATTGTTATTCAATAAACCTGTATTTATATCGCCTTGGAAAATAATAACAATACTTTATGTACTTGTATACATTACATTTTTATGACTAAATGCCTTGTTTGCATACTTGTGAAAATTATTATAATTGATATTTATTTTTATGACAGATATTATAATATAACTATAATTAAAAAATGTGTAATTTTGAGTTATGCGTTAGTTATTAGCATAGAAAATTAATTTTAATATTCGTGGTATATATTATGTATATACTTATAAGCAATGCTGGCCAAGTTAATGATTTTTTTTAACTCAGTTAAGTTAATAGAAAAAAATAGTAAACGTTTAAAGTTAATAGTTATTTTTTTTCTTAACGGTTAAGTTAAGATAAAAAATAATTTTTTAACTTAAATTAAGTTAATTTGATTTTTGTATGAATCAATATAACATTGGAGATATACAGTATGTATTATGTTTTTGGAAATACTGTTATTTTTAACTTTAAGCATTTTAAAATTTTTAATAATTAATCATCAATTAACATACCTCATATTATTGAAAATATTACAATGTATTTATAATAATAATAATTAAAATTAACAACAAATAGGCTCATAAAAATGTTTAATTAATAGATACCTACACTTTTCTTCAAAATTCTAACAAATGGAAACTATCTAAACATTGTTTATTAATGAAAAATCTATAATATATTCCTAAATTTATATTATGGAGAGATTATTACATAAATTATAATATATATAGTTATTTTTGTAATAAATATTTCTTATAATATAAAAATTATTAGAAACTACAAAAACAACTTTACTTTTATTCAACCATTTTGACAATAGACACAATATAAAATCAAAATGTATCAATTATTTCAAAACTAACTTAACTGAGTTTTAATTAAAATTAACTCGTTAATTAAAAGTTAATATAACCAAATATAAGTTAAGTTAACAAAAATTAAATATAAAAAGTTAAGTTAAAAGTTAAAATTAACTTAACTATTAACTCGTTTATGCCCAGCATTGCCTATAAGTAATACATTGACTATATAAATTATATATACATCATGTATGTAAAATATTTATTTTATTTTTATATAATACAAGACAAGTGGGATTTTTAAAAACTGATTTATGATTATTATTATTATTTTAGTAAATACAATTATTTTACTAAAAAAATTTAATATGTAGTTTTTATTTTGTAATAATAATCGATCTGTATAGGATTAGTCGATTAAATTCGTTTTTAATAACTTGATTGTTTAACATTTAATGTAATATTGGTCGTTTTGTCCATTCGATGAGTCGATTGTGTTTATAATGGGATGCGTAAAATGTGAAAGTTTTATGATAAAAATTTGAATAAGTATATCGTAAACAATTATCAATATGTACAATAATATAACCGTTTATTCGACCGAAGAATATTATTTTTATTCTTGTTTTCAGTTCATGCATTGATTGTGTAAAGGTACGTTTTTGTTTAATAAATAAGGTATAAACAACGATAAAAACACAGAATTGATTTTTGTTAAAATAATATCCATTGAAGTATATTATGTGGGTATAGGTACATCATACGTCTATTAAAGATCAAAATATGTGTGGACAATAGTAAAATGAAGAGTCGGGTAAAATGACGAATCAATTGTATTTAATAATAAAATATTGATATAAATTGATAGTTGCTAAAAAATAATTAAAAGTATGATATTAGAAACAATTCGTTATCGGGTTTCGATAAGTTATTTAAACTAGAATATTATCATATTTTTTTCAAATAACCATTACACTAACATTTTACTACCATAATGTATGAATTTTTGAAATATTAGAAGAATAATTCATTATTATTTTAGCGTTTTAGGAAGTGCATATTATAAGTATTATTTTAAATATATATAAGTACACGATATTCACTTTATATAATATAAACATTATATGTATCATGTACATTATATTATATGTATGTGAAATAAGGTTACTTATGGGTTGGCATACAAGTAAAACTTGAAATTTTTTTTTTGGATGGTTCTTGGAAGATGACATAGGTATGAGTTAATGATTTTAGTGAATTATCTGCGAAGAAATGGACAGAAATTAAAGTTAATTAATATTGTTAATTATTTGGTTGTATTATGGAATGATTCAATAAAATTAGACGAATAAACATTGGTAATTTGATAAAATTAAATGTACAACTGCAAAAGAATATATTAAATGGGGAAAAGTGTCGTTAATTGGCTTTGTATCTTATGTAATATGTTATAATAGTTATAAAAGTTTTTAATATAGTTAAATTTATCAAAAATAATCAATCAAGGAGTTCCCAAAAATATTTCAACAAAAATTAATATCGATAAATTTACCGGAGATTTATTTTATAATATTTAATAGGTACAGTTGATATTATAGTTAACTTACCCTTCAAAAATAACTTTTTACTTCATGTACGGTATAAAGTAATGAACTTTAATTTATTTATTTTGATAAGTGTAATTAATTATTATATGTTTAAACAACAAAGCTTCAAGTTATTATAATATTAAAATAATTGTGTGGTTTTTCGTAAATAATATTTTTTTTGGTTTTTCTCAAAAACACAATGAGATAAGGTGGAAGCCTGCGATAAAAAATAAAAATAAAATTCTTTAAACGTATTAACTTGACGAAAATTTAAAATATTTTAAACTCGGTTCATTATACAATTTAAACTATAATGTAATACAAAGTAACGTAAAATTCGGCTGCAGGAATTTTTAATATTTCCTTAGTCTTTATTATTATACGTAGTACTAGGTATTGTTATGCGTGTAATATATAGTTCCGATAACTGCAGTAAGTTATGGTTTAACGGACTCTAATATTTTCCGGGTTATAGGACCACCGGCATCTTGAAAATATATTATTTATAATGAAAATTAAGTAGAAATTAAAAATGGAAATAATTTTTCGTGTTAAAGTAGGTAGGTATATGTAGGGTACGCGTTATACTCTTATTATTATGTCTTGACGTTAATATTTTTCTAGTGACTCGTGACCCTCGGGCGTACCCGTAACTACATATTATTATTTCCATCATGACGTGTATGTCAAATTGATATTACGGTTAATGTTTAAGCATGATGAACTAAAAAAAAAAAAAAAAAAAGAATAATAATAATTAATATCGCCTCGGACAGTTTTAGAAAAAAAAAATAAAAATCTTTGTGTTGAATAATTGAAATGTAGGTATTTTATATTTTTCATTTTTTATTTTTTATAAAATTATAATAATTGTACGCGTACCTATATTTCATTATACGAACGAGACTTATATTTTAATATCGAGGTGAACAACACTGCGAAGGCTCTTTTGTAAATAAATGGGAAAAAGCTAGTAACTATATCGAACCAGTATCATTATCATAAATAAATTCGTATAAAGGTATTATATTGCATAGTGTTTAAATAAAATAAGTACCTCACTTAATATTCAGTCGTATTAACATTATCAAACATTGAAAAACAAAGTTTTCGTTTTTATAGGCGGAATTTCATTTCTAAGTAAAAACATTTTCAGTTGAAAATGTCTAACTTAATAAACGAGGCTGAGAGCTCTTCGAATTTTTTTAAAATTTTATACAAATTAGCTATATAACCCAGATTTGCCAAGGACTTAAAGGTATATAATTTTTTTTTTTTTTACTACCATTTTTAATCTTTAATATACGTGCTATAATATTATAGTATAGTTTGAGTTTAATTTTACTATTTAATATTAATATTTTCACCTCGGATCGAAGTTTAAAATATACTACTATAATCGTTCTGCGTTCAAAATAAAGATCTACGTAAAATTTGGTATCGACGGGTTGAATCGTACGGATTTCGATAAATAGCAAACAAACCAACATTTATTTTTTAGTATTATTTAGATAAATTATTATTTAAGTAGCTGAAAACGTTAATTTCAATTACTTTACGCCAATTATTATCCAAAGATAATTATTATTATCGTAAGACATCGCGTTTTTTTGATGAGATTAACGGTTCGTGAAATGTAGGTATACCTACTAGGTTTTCTCACTAATTTCCAAATAACTGTACGCCCACGCCAGCGGGTCGTTTAGACCTAATTTAAATTTTTTACGTAAAAAGTATATTATATTATATTCATTTTTTTATTTTATGTAACTTTAACCCGTTAAAATACCATTTGGGTTACGATGTCGCCTATACATAAGAGCTACCGACGAAAAAAAACAATGAAAGAATGTTCGCGTCATCGAAGCGTTTTATTACACAATACCATGTTTGTAACTATATATATTCGCCGCCCGTTGTGAGTATTATCAATACAATCATAGTGTACCTAATGTACAATATTGTGTGATCACCACCATTACTATATATGTGATACAATACATTAAGTGATTTTTTCCCCATAGAAAATATATAAATAGATATATCTGACGACCGTGTACACACCTATACTATTAAAATGCCTTTTTCGAGTGGCTAAATAGAAACGCACCTCGAAAAACCGGATGGAAAAAAAAATGTATATATAAATATAAATATATAATATATATATATAAAACCGTAAATATTATTTGGAATTCGGATATGGAAAGAGACGTACTATAGGGGTTGAAGGGAGAACGATGGAAACACAATGATGGAATGTGACGAGATAACTTCAGTGACAGTTTCGGACGTGCGATGTGGGAGTGACGGGGTGTATAGGGACGCGAACGGCGGGAAGGTCGAAGAAAAATGTCTGTCTGCTGTGCATTTTGGGTCATGTACGGGATGTTCGGAATCGAACGTCATACGAAAATATTATCTGGGAAATGATAAATTGTTGTAAACAATCGTTATTCATTCGATAGTGATTTTATTTTATAAGTATCTTTACAATATTTAGACTCTTATATAGGAACATAATCTATTTGTGTCGTAAGTTACATACGAATTTATATTAGTTGCATTATTTGTCTAGAGAAGATTCTGATTATCACTTGAATAAAATTAGTAAAATCGGGATTGAATGATTCAATATTTTTTTTGTACGTTTACACAACATAAACAATAAAAAAAAAAAAAAACATTATATAGACAAATTCGAATTAAATTCATTATTATACTATTATTTTTTATTTATAATTTGACAAAAAATGTTTAATTTAAAACTATTTTTGTTTACAGAATAATATATGTACACAATAGTATATTACAATTTTCATATCATATATATATATATATATATTTAATAGGTTTTGAGATAATTCGTGGGCTTAGTATGAAAAGATTCTATCTCGAGATTTTTTTTTTAATTGTTGATCAGGAGAGCATCACATTTAGATTTTAAGATTCATATTAATATATTATTTCATTTATCCCATTAAAACACAATTGACAACAAATTTCTACTTGTATAAACAGTAGGTATAAACGATTTGTTAGCATTTATAATCATCAATTATTTATTTACAACATAAACTGAAACAAAATTATTGATATGCAATGTTCCACAAAGTATGATGCATTAACATTGATATAACATTTTCATTGGCAACTATAACTAGATGGATCCTTTTCATACTTTGCTTGTATTCATTTTATCGAATATGAGTTATATTATATATTTATATATATAACACATTCATACTGATGAAAAGCTAGAAATGATTTGGTTCTATTTATTATTCGAATGAAAATAAAATTAATCAATTAGGATATTTAATATTTGTGTAATTCATTCAATAATTCACTAAGAGAAGCCATTTTTGAACACCAAAATACGCCTTTATTTTTTAAAGCCATTTATGTAAAAAAACCGTTATCAAATTAGAATATTTTCATACTCACTCAACATCTAAATATGAATTCTGCAGCTATATTATATTATTTTAACATATTGTTTTATATTTTATACAAATATTCGTTTAGCCAAATTTATTACATTTTTCATTCAATTATCGAACGTTATCTACACATTTCCGATAAGGATTATTTATTATTTTAGCCGTTACAGATTCCAACTTGTAACCTAAATCGTCAAATATATTAGGAATACGTGGACACGACATCGCGATGTCTGTATGTCAAATTATTATCCGATTTATTTATTTTATATTCAGATTCGATTTCGAAACGGTTTACACTGTGAGGGTGACAACGAGTGGTTCTGTTTGTCAAAGTTATACGACCGTGAAGTCGGTCGAACGAAACATAATTAATACAACGCCAGATAAAAGAAAATAAAGTAAAAAATATCTACACAATAAAACGAACTCGGCATTAAGCCGAAAAAAATATATTTTACCGACCCGATAATTTAGCAATTGTCATGCTTTTGTTGATATTTTAATATTTAAGAGGATTTAAAATTAAGAAAAAATAACTTCATTTTATAAATGAGTTGTACAATGAAAAAAAACTTATAACTATTGTTTTTGGAGATCGAGTAAACCTCCAGAAATGAATAATTTAACCGATTTATATAACGGTATAAATGTTAAATATCAAATGTTAACTTAATCTTAATTTTACAGGGTTCGTTCAAAAGATCTCCCTAATTATGGTGGTTAGTTAAAAAATATAAAATAAATTGTTTTTTTAAAACCAGAACCATTATTATTTTTATAAAATTGAAACCAAATTTAGATAATATTAAGTTTTCAACACAAGTTTTTATTAAATTTATTTAGGTATTTCATTATATTTAATTTATTTATTAATTAACTTCTCAACGAAAAATTTTATTGAAAAATCTATATAATACATAATGCTGTTAGTTAGAACGAATCATAAACAAAAATATTCTAAAATAATTATGAAAATTATGAAATCATTAGTATAGGTAAATATGTATGTAAATTTTTTTATGTAATCATATGATTTAATACTGTAATATATTATAATAATATACCTAATACATTATGTATTTTGCATATTTCCAAAACAATGTGGATTAAAAAAATTGTTGCATAATTACATTAAAGGCATCATATACTAAACAAAATTTTCAAAAATATAGATAATATGAGAATTAAAGTTTGTATTATTATGAAAATTATTATCTAATTAATCATTGTAGTATCAAAGTTATGGAAAAGATTTTGTATTCAATATCTTATTTATCCAAATATCATTAATTAACTTACTAATCGTCGTTTTAAACGCATTATAAATTATTGTAACAGTTTTTTCCGTATCCATTTTCTATTTTCTATTTTATAAATATTTCATTTAATGAACAACAACATTTGAAGACAACACCATATTAATCTTAGGCGTTATTAATTTGAACAATTTATTTATTTATATTTTTACATCATCCGTATTAGATAGCAATTACGTCGTATAACACATTTATTTTTCATTTGATCATCTTACAACGTTTATTTTGTACTCATATTGTTTATTATTATACTACTATATATTCGAGTATTGGTATTATATTATTACATGTAGGTGAGTGGAAAAATATTTTTTGTTTAGATACCTTCGTTGAATTTTTATACATTTATTATATATGAGCGAGAAAAAATCCTATTGTTTAACTGCCATCGTACATTTTGAATCTTAAAACTTGTCTTTATATGAAATTAGACATCTAAATTATAGTAGATGCATATACGTGTATAACATAGGTAATATATACATTGTTGAACAAAAAAGATTTAATGATAAGTACGTACTTGTATGCGTTTTCAGAAACGTTGATCTTTCCCGGTATGCCAGTGGTCTCTGTCCTGCTAGTCAGATTCACAGTGTTACCGAATAAACAATACCGGGGCATCCGGTGACCAATTACTCCCGTCACCACTTCGCCGCTGTGTATGCCTATTGTTATGCGCTGTGGAAATTAATTTTATCATACAAATATGAGGACACAATATATTATATTATATTATTATTATTATCATGTGGTTATTTTCGGGTCCCTCCGAGGCAATATTATTATTATTAATATATTATACTTACAACGGGTACACCATCTACCACGACCGTATGGCTGAGGTCCATCATGTCCAAAGCAAGTCGAGCAATACACCGGACGTGTTCTTCACAAGGTTCGGGTAGTCCACTGACCGCCATGTATTTGTCACCAACAGTTTCCACCTGTATATAATACACGGGGTGAAAAAACTCAGTATTATAGGTTAGGTTAGATTCAGTTATGTTAGGTTAAGTTAGGTTATGAACGTGCAAACCACGTTGGAGAGAAGTTTTGACCAGAAAAATTAGACGAAGTGCCAAAGCAGTCAACAGACGAGGATATAGTCGAAAGCGATGAGGTTCCCGACGCCCGAACCATATCGCGTACTATGGCCCAGACCCTATGCTGGTAGGATATAATAGAACCTTCCACAAGGCAACAGAAACCGCAACTGCAGCAGTCACAGAAATCAAATAAGAAATGCCAAAAGAAGAAGATGAAGGATGCAATTTTAATGACAGCACAGGAACCAGCAAGTGGCGAAGAGGTTACCGAAACGGAGAAATAAACCTCAGACAACGCCAACGCTGACTCTGTTCCTTGCCCATCAGAGTGAACGGAAGTAGTAAAAAGAGAAAGACGAAACCTCAACCACGTAGGATGGTCTTAAAGAATAAACAGAAGCTTGAAAGGATTTTAACGGAGCCAAAGAAACCATAGTTTCTATGTTCCACAAGCGCGTTCCCAAATTCGCAGCCATGACTATAGACAATCCACCGGGCAAAAGAATCACGCTGACGAGTGTAATGCGGAAAGTGGCTGCTGAAGTGAACTTCAAAACCTTCGAAGTAGTAGTGAAAAACACTCGACGGAAGAATGCAGAGGGCATCCTTCTCAAGTTAAACACCGAGGAGGACGCAGACCGACTTACAGACCTAATTAAAAGAACGCTTGACCCCTCTATCCAAGTGGGCAGACCTAGCCTAGTTCGTTCTTTTAGTGGATATTCCCGTATTGATCGACGAAGAAGAACTGGATCAGGAGCTCATAAAGGAAGGCGTGGTCACTAACGTTCTGCAAAAATTATCTAGGTTAACATCAGGACAAACCCTGATATTTGTGGTGACCATGTCACGCGCATTGACATCCCTGTACCAACTGCCATCCGGCTTGCAGAAATGAAACATGTAAGGATGGGTTAGACCAAATGTAGAGTGAATCTACTCGAGAGGAAGAAACTTAACTGCTTTCTATATCACGATCGTGGCCATATCACAACGCAGTGGAAAGGCCTACCTAAAGAGAGGCAATGCTACCGGTACTTCAGACCTGGACATCTGGCTTGTGACTGCACAGAGCAGAGGTCGGAAAGACCTCAAATGAGAGCATAGCGGTAGCAGGAGGAAGATAAAGTAATGTAGGAGTCGAACAGCAGGGCTAACTATCCTGATGTGAGCGTATCCATCAATGGTTAGTTTTATACAAGCAAACATAAACCATTGCAAGGTGGCTCAGGGTCTTATCTCAAAATATGTTTCGGATAAGAATATGGATGCTTTGATCAGCCAGTCATACTGCAGTGATAGCAACTCATCTAGGTTGATTACAGACAATGGATCAAACAGGGTTGCGATATGGATCTAAGGTGATCTAATCATAATGGCTGACAAATTTCAAGATATGGAATTTTTGATAGCTAGGATTTATGACGTTCAAGTTTTCAGTTACTGTGTTTTGCCTAACAAAACTTCCTCAGAACACTTGACCCGAAAAAAAATTACGAATGCACCATCTTCATGGAACTTTTCTTTCCGTAATGGAGGGGGGACTTGAGCGGTTGTTCAATGATACTGAGTGCAAAATGGTTTTGTATTCGACCAGCAGGGTCTTCTATGTTGGACAGGACGAAGTGGAGAATATTCTGACGAATGCCTAAAATAACAAGCTGGGGTGGGTCCACCGGTCTTTACTTAAATTATTTGGGGCCAACAAGGTCTGGTTCATCAATAAGCACTTGGAATATGGACTAGGATATAAATCGTCATACCACCTGTTACTTTGGTTGGTTGTAGACAGAAGGACTGGGCGCATCTCTAACGGCTATTGTAAATCGGTCCCTACTCAACCCCTCATGACTGTAACTGGGGCTTATTTAGTAGAGAGGTTACTTAGTAACAAGTCACCACAGTTATGGCGTTGATGTTTTTATAAATTAACTTGAATGCAAAACGAAGGACGGATGTGGAATTTAGAGCATTTATGGTGTGATCGGAAAACAGAGTAAGAGCAGCACGCGCAACAAACACCGCCGTTCTCCCAACCCGAGATTTCAACGGTTGGTTGGCTGCATGGGATGACTAATGCCAGAATTAGAGAGGGGAAGTTCTCACAGGATTTCTGGACTTTCTTGGCTTGCAGGTCATCAACTCGGTATCCAAATCATTGTTTGGACGCTGGTTTTGGATTTGTTGGCGGGGAATTTTGTGGACTTCGCGATGACCTGAATAGCTTCAGCAACCATAATTAAATTTTCTACGAGATGCAAAGTGCATGTGTATCTAGAAGTAGAATGATGCAATTGGTGCTCTTTATCGTTTGTGCATAAGGGCGAAGAGGGCAAAGACTAGGAAGGTCTCGTACTTCAGGCTCCTCTGAAGTTAGTACTGTTTAGACAGATGATGTACTTGACAATTCCCTATTAAACTAAGTACACTTGATGGCCACAGCCCATAGAGGGGAAAGGGTCGTAGCCACGCTCTTGAGTTTTATGTCTAACCTAGGTGGTCCCAAGAAAAGAAGGAGGAGGCTATATTCGGCGGTAGACTACTTGGTTTTCCTGTACGGTACCCCGTCTTAGGCTGATCCGGCTAAGTAAGTCTCGTCCTATTTTGCTAAAATCAACAAGGTTCAGCGTCGTGTACTGGCTAGAAGCGTGTGCTCCTATCGTACACTGCCTTGCGAGGCTCTTAATATCCTGACAAGGACACCACTGGTGGATTTTCTTGCCCATGAAAGGTCCAGGAGGTTCAACCTCAGGAGGCGCTCAAATGGGAACGCTAGCTTGGAGACCATCCGAGTGCATCAGCAAGCAATGGCGAGTTGGAAAGAACGTCTTGAAAGCCAGACATTAGATATTGAGATTGATTTCAGACCTGGAAGGTTGGTGTATCCGTTCGTTTGGCTCAATGGATTACCACCTTATGCAGACAATATATGGGCACAAGTGCTTCGAAGAATACCTATTTAAAAAAATATAAAAAGGAGCCATCGAAAGAATAAAAAAGGAGCCATCTAGCGATTGCATGTAATGTGGAGCAGATTACGACGATGCAAGACATACTGTATTCGAACGTGTCAAATGGAGTCAGAGAGTAGCATCTGGGAATGGAACCCAAACTCAACGATGGACGAAACCAATATGGTGCATTTAATGCTCGTGAGTAGTAAGTCATGGTGAATCATCTCAGATTTCGTCAGAGGGATCTATTTTTTGTGTGCCGAAAGTGAATATAGAAGGAATAGGCCCTCCATTTTTGTAGTAATTAAAAATGTATATATGTAATTATATATTGTAGTATGTTATTATTAAATTAAACGATTCAGGGGATTTCCGAGGAATTGTCTGAGAATATTTCCGGAACCTTCTATGATACCCTAAAAAAAAAGGTTGTGAATGCGCAATTGTGAATGTTTCTTTAAATTAAAAAGATATTATGGATTATTTTGGTCATAGATGAGCAATAGCATACATAGTTAAACAAATCAGTAGGTAGTATTCGTATACGATGCAAAGTGTTATGTTTATGTTGGATATTATTTAGTGAATTGTTTTAGTTTTCCGTAAGAATACAACAATATTCATACAACAAATACACTAAATGCAATAAAGTTGACAGTGGAGATTCTAAAAATTACAAATTTCGTATATTAACAAGAGTAGATAGGTAAAAGGTATATACTATACATATATATAAGAGGGCATGAAATGCATAATTAAAAGAGGGCTTCGGCATATTAAGTAGAACACTAATTTTTCTAATTGTTTAAAAATGTAAAATGTTTAATGGAAATTATAAATTATTTATATTATTATGTACGTGTTAATATTTTGATTGGGGGAGGGGAAGTAATTCATTTGAATATTATATTTCATATAATATACTCTTTACTAATTTAATTAAAAAAATAAAATATATGATACTCGTTTATTAATAAATTGAGGAAAAACATAATGCTACTTATAATATTCAATAAATATTTATATATATTTATTACTTGTTAATAATTAATGATAAATTAATATGTATAAAAAAAATGCAATGCATAGTTTGTAAATGTTTCAAATATAAGAAAGTAAATGTATTTAAACGGTACAACTTATTATATTTTGTTTAACCGTTTTATTTTTTAATGTGATTTTTAATGGGGTAATAAATATTATTGCTCTTGATTTTTTTATTTATATAATATAATGGTATATTTAGTTATTAAAAAATGTTTTTTTTTTTTTTTATATATTTTGTATTTATTTTAATTACATTTTAAATTTAAAATTCATAAAACTATAAGTATTAATTTGAATATCAATTATATTAGAATAATTTTTCAAAAGAAATTTTAGTAGTACCACTATTACGAACTTTGAAAAAGGTTGATAGAAATAATAATTTAAAACAATTTATTAAGTATATCTTTTATAGAACACTTTTGATTTATTAAATTATTGATTAACAGCTTATTTAAATAAATAATTTACAATTTTGGATTGTTTATAGATTTAAAGCTTATTATGTCAAAAAAGGGAAAGCACATCATTTTGTATTTTATAATGCGCGTTAACTTTACCTAAATATTAAGGCAAAGACTATTAGAAAAACATTGTTTTATTGCCTCTTAGTATTTGGAAATTTTTTCAACTATAATATTTTAAAATATTTGAGTTGTATTTATTATTTTTCGTGTAAATATTATATAAAAAAAATTTAATATTTCCTGGATTTCAATATTTTTTCTCATATTAATTGTACATTTAAAGGTTAAATTAGGAAAAAAAATTTTATATAGGTATTTCACTAATTTGAACATATTCTTCTCATTTAATTGTATATTTTAACATTTATAATTTGTATTGTGCAATTTATAATTAAATTATAAATCCTTTATTTAATAATCTTGAAAACATTTCTTATGTAATAATATGTTCATAATGCATTTTATAATATGGTTTTTTGACGTGTGGAATTTTTCACTCTATTCCAATAGCAATTATAAGTATAGCTACTTCTTTGAATATTTAAATTAAGATTGAACATCAAAAATCACTTTAATGTGGATATAGTAATTCACTTTGACAACTGAAAAATAGTTATTTACTAAATTAGTGGAACGTTTAGTTATTGAGCAATGTAGACATAAAAATAAAAAAATAATTCAGTATTCCACGATTTGGTTATATGTTTCAGACTTCATACACTACTGTCTCTACTTCAACGCGTTTATTTTCTCGGGTGAATAAAATCACGAATATATTATTTGTTTTAAATGGAATTTGTTTAAAATGCTAAAAGCACATTACCTTTGACAAATGTCTATGATCTGCCGTGAAGTTCTTAAAAATATTAAAGAGAATAAAATATTTTTCACTGGAAGTCACACAACTATATAATATACAATGAAACTTTTACAACTTATACAATTTATTTTGCAAAATAATTTTGAACACGTAATTCTGGAAAAAACGAGTGACATTTCGAGGGAAAAATTGTTTTTCTTTTTTAAAAGTTTCGGGAAATTTATGATAATTTTATGAAAGTATTTTAAAATATTATTATTACATTCCTGGATACATATATATTTTATATTTTTCTTTTCATAAACATTATTTTATTTTTTATTATTAAAATTTCAAATATTTACACAAAATTAAAATTAAATTTATTCTATTTATATTGCTGCAAAAAAAAAAAAAAAAAAAACAAAAAAACATTAAGAAAAAAAAACATTATTTTTTTTAGCGCGTTTACATCATTGAAGATTACTTACACGCATTTTCCATATGGAATTAAATGTTTTGAGAGGCACAAAAATATTGTTGGTAATATATTTTATAAATAATGTATAGTAAATAGTTTCAAAATAATAGTAAACAATATAAAGTTTACGAATTTACAAAATTACAATTATTACATATATTATATAGTAAGTTTGTATTATTATTAATAAATTATTTTTTCACAAATGTTTGTTATTATTAGATAAACAAATACGTATTTTTTACTTCTAAAAAAAGGTTTTGTTTTCTATTGTTTTCAATTTTTAACAATAGAGTTATATTAAATTATACCATATAGAGAACACCATCACTATTTTTTTTTTTTTTTTAATTAAAATAGATGATTTTGAAAACTTTTCCAATTTTTTTTCCCAACTTAAAATATATCACCACAATAAACTTTTGCCATACCATTTAGAATTATACTCGTTAAGAATCGTTTATAGAATTTTTTCTTATATTTTATTCAAGATAACTGCGTATCATTCTAATGTCCTTTTTTTGTTCGTCTATGTGTATTGACCGACCCAAATTTATGTGATGAGTTATCAATATCGTATATAATATAACCTATATTATATTTAACTATTTTTATATATCTTTGATAAATCGATTATTATCATATTATATACAAAAGTATTCGGTGAGTTGCATTTTTGGTAGGTTTTTCTCGTCCTTAATATACGGATCATATTCGTAAACAGTACTGTATACATCGTGCAGGTTATACATTATTCGCACAATATTATATGAATATAGGTGATTTTTTTAGTTAACAGGATGAACATTTCTTGTCGAATCACATGACGTTTTACAGTATTTTAAGCTTAATATTATATACAATACATCATACCGCGGTCGACCCAGTCTTGTATGGTATTTGAATGGGTATTGAAAAGGTATTCTCCTGATGGTATTGGAATTAGAACAAACGGTTATATGGAAGAAGTTTCTATTCCACAGCGTTCTATTTTGTTTATCATACATTGTTTGAGAGTTTTAATAAGCAGCAATATAGAGGAGAATTAAGTCCATTTGGTTAATATACATATGTCTATAGTATTTTCAATAGATTTGAAAACTCGTTTAAAGGGGGTTTATACTTTGGAAGAAACAGTAGAAAAATTTCAAGTAATTTTAATTATCACAAAAGAAAAAAAATTATATTAACACTTAGGTGTTATGAAATAAATGTTTTCTAATAATTGTTGTGAGATTTTTCGCGCATTCATATAGATAAAATAAAAAAAATTCTAACAATTCTTCTAGTTCGCCCAGTGTAATAAGATCGTTGTTCTTATATATAGTCTACGAACTCAATATTTGTGACTGAAATTTAAAATAAGGGTTAGAAAAAGTCAAACGTTGCTATTAGGGGTAAATCGAAAAGACCTAAAAGACTAATTATAAAAAATAAAGAAAGTGAAGAAAAATTCCATGGAATGTTTTCGAAAAGAAACTTCTTCAAAAAATACCGAGTGCTGAGAAAATTTCACTATATAAAAATGGCAAGTACGTATATATACGAGTATATGTATATATATTATATATTATTTCTAAAAATTGACACCACCGTACCTTGTAGACGTTTGGGTTTTTCTTCGGGTCGGTGAGCACGTCGAATGCCGTATAGAGCTGGTTGAGCATGCGAACGATTTTCATGGCACCTTTTGAGTCCGCGTGACCTGCACAATAGTTGCTGAAGCCAACTATGCCGGAAAACAGTAGCGTCACGCATTCGAATCTTTTCGGTGGAACCGGTCGCTCGTGTCTCAGCTCCGTCGCTACGCTAATCGGTAGCACCGAATACAATAGTCTGAAACAGACATGCCGTGTGCTCAATGTGAAAACGTTCTAAATGGTATATTTTTTAAAATGCACTTGTTTACCATAAATTGCATAATAAAAGGTATCGAAAAATGTAGTCCGTGAGTACGCTATTAATTAATTATTTATTTATATAAACTCAAGTTTCACAGATGTTAAAGGATCCATATTTAACGAGAATTCAGTAAACTATACCTGTACCACGAGTTATTACTAATGATGAATTTGGATATAAAAACAAAAAAAAAGGCGGCAGGTAGAGGGTTGAGAAGCGCTTCGCCAATCGGGTAGGATACTGGTCGTGGATATATTAAATTCAAAAGAAACGATTAATCATTGCATTATACTTAACGATTTCGAGCGGAGCTCGGTTTAATATGTACATATTATAAATATTATAAATATAACTATTGCCGAGAAAAAATTAATAATAAATTACACATAATAGGTATCTGTTATATATTATTTTATTTGTTATTTTCCTTTTATACAATATTTTCGTAGTTCATTACACTTAAGAAAAACTATTGGGAAAATTAAAAATGACCTCTAAAAGTACCATCTAGAACGAATTTGCTAGGTAGGTACCAAAATAACTATTAACTCCAAAACTTCTACTCGAACTCCTTTTCTACCTGAAATGTTGTTTCCAAAAAAGAAAAAAATCATAATTGTAAAATCGCGATAAACTTAAAAATGAAAATGGAAAACTATTTTTATAAGTGATATTTTTTTAAATCTAAGAAAAAATTTTAGATAACTGCTTATCCAGATATAATACGAGATAAAAAAGTTACTTAAATATTTCTGAACATTGTTTTTAAATTTTTTAAATTAAAGGGCTACCTGTTGGAATTAAAATTTAAACCCATCTTTTCAGGAAAATATCAAATTCATAAAGTATTATTATATTTTTTTTATGAAAATGGAGACAATTGTTTAGAAGATATAAATGAATAGCCACAATTATGAGTATGTGTTATATATATATATGTATATATTTAGAGCAATATCTATATAGATAAAATAAATTTATTACGGGATGGAATTTTTTTTTAAATTTCTGTTAAAATTATTTTGTAAAATGTTTAAAATAAAACATTACCTATATTGTATAATTTGAAGATTTTACCATATACTTAATTAATAGGGTCGGATTTGTTTGTTTTTTACAGTGTAGAATAATAATTTATTTACTTAATATTTTTGAAAACAATGCATTATGTTACATAATTATTGAAAGAAACTCTAAATGTCCAATTTGAAAGTGATTTTACGAAAAAAAAAATAATTATAATTGTAGAAATCTTTAGTTATTTCGGTGATTCTTTATATTAAATTTAAATCTATTCATGTCTGAAATCAATGATTTTATAATTGTTATCCATGTGTAAAACATAATATAAATGTATGTAGATATGTAAACATTTGTTCCAAAATATCAAGTTATTTACTAGAGAAAATTTAGAAAATTACCATTAATGTGTATTAGGTATAATATATAAAGTAAAATATTTAGAGACCTGTTTTAAAATATTGTTAACAATTATCATGAAATCATTTTGATTATAAATTTTTGCATTATCAACGATTTTAGACCATCTAGTCACTATACCTACCACTTATACTCTATATATAACTACTTTATGCTTGCATCGAGTATATCTATTAAAAGTTTACAGCAATGGCTTTCCATTATGAAATAATGAAGTTAACCGAGTACAATATAGGTATGTATAATACATGTATAATACATCTGTACTTAATTTAGTATAAATATGTGTACTTTTCTAGCTGACAAATTAAAAAAAAAAACATTTAATTTTCTTTAATGTTGTATTAATTAAAATAGTTTATGTAATTAGTTCATTATTATTAATTATAAATATAAATTATAATTATTATAATTCCTAATTCAAACAAAATTATTTATAGTGGATTATAGAAAAATAACGTGTTACTTATCTATTTTTTTTCAACAGGGAAAATTTGTAAAAAGGTTTCCACTGAAGTTAAAAGATAAAATCTTCATATTTTTTTAAAATTAAAATTATTATAAAATTAATCAATGGAATAAAACAAAATAAAATATTTGTCAGTACATTTAAATTTATTGTGTGATTTTCATATGAATCACAATCCATTATTATTGTCAACATATTATGTTAAACGCAGGTTTAATCATAATATAATTAATAGGTAATAATACAATACAACTTTGAAGATAATTATGAATAGAATTACTTATATTCGAAAAACAATTTTTTTTCTCTCCATTTCAATATAGTACCTATACAAAGACAACTCTGTAAATAGAATTTATCAATTTCTTGAAAATAATTTAATACAAATATTTAGTGACATTTTAGTTTTTTCGTTAAAAAAAATATATTACGATATTTATTGATCCGTTACTTTGTATTATTATTATATTTTTTATGTTTACATTTAATTTTTGCAATACGATTTATCGAGCAAACACATTTTATACACACCTTGGGTTTAGATTATCGCTTTTTATATTATATACCTGTCTGTTTTTTGTTTTTCGCTTTCCAGTTCTCTGTAAGTCTGCTGGAGTTTGTCGGTTAAAAATTCTAAATCCCTGGTCAGTTTGTAATCAGCTTCGAATTGTTCTGACATCAACACCAAATCCCGGGTGGCATCGTGCAAAGGTATATCGCTGATGTACAGTCCACGTCTACGATAATCGGACAAACATAATGTAATATATATAGAAATATATATATAGGTTTGTATAACGTGAATATATGGAATAAAATGTCGTCAGTACTGTGTTGTAATTGAAAACCGGCACCTATGGGGTCAATATAGAATAAACTAAAATTAATTATTTTTATATGGTCTTAGTATGAAAAGGTTCTAAACAAACATACTATCTAGGTGCACTTTAAAATAAATGATTTAAAATAAAGGAAGTATTTTTTAATAAAAAAAAAAAGAATGAAAAAACTCAGTTAATGGAAGAGAAATGTTCTATCTGATGAAAATGTATTAAATTATATAATATTTATTTCATGCCCATGGTCCATGAACGTTGCGAGTATGAAAAAGTTTTATTCGATAAAATGAAAGCACACGGATAGAAAGGTTTCATCTAACATTAATTATTATTATACTTTTGTTGGCATGAAAAGTTTTATCTTGGAACTTTTGCCTTACAAAATGGAACCTTACTGAGCTACGATTAATTAGCCGGGACGTGAATGTGATGATAAAATTTGTGATTCAAAACGGGTATAAATTTTTCGGTTGGAAAACAGTTTTGATATTTTCCGGATTTATATGGGCTTACGAATAATTATATATTGTACGAGAATATTAAATCCTATTTCGTCGTATATTCGTGTGTGATACTGTTCAGGTAAAAAATTATGATCCAAAAAAAATCATCACACGCTATTTCGTGCCCGCAACATGAGGTGGATTCAACACGTCTGACGCGGCACTGAACTTCTATCCATATATTGTATAGATAACGTTACACGGATTGATAAAATTAATTTTCATTAACTTGGTCAAATCGTCCAGATTCACAACGCTCGGATAACACAAAAACAGCATTAGATCCGTTTCCGGCACGTACAGCATCTGGCCCTGTTAACGCAAACCGACGGTAGGTATTAATATATAATATAATAATATGTGCAGCGGTTACTCGGATTTTAATACGACCGACTGCAGGCAGGTAGGTACTTATTAATAACGAATTTTTCGTTTATAAACGCATGCAATCCAAACGTGTAATTTGCGTCCGAATAATGTCTCGATTATTATTATTACTTTTAGACGAAGAGGTATCGAACAACCGTCGTTCGAGTCGCCGTTGTTGATGCCCGGTTTGGTGTTCAGTACGTACACAGTGTTTATGTGCGCTAGAATGTTGTCGAATGTCAATTCCAAATGAGGTCTTACCTGCCCAAACGAGTATACGGGACGTTAACGTTAATTATATTTATTGCGTTTGTCGTGTGTGTGTTGTGTGTATAATATTGTTATGTGTTAACACCTACGGGATATAATATCTGTGTTAATTTGCATGGTTCTGGCCCTTGTACCATGGGTATTACTCTGGTGATAGTGCAACCGGTTTGAAGGACGTTCAAGTCTCTGTCGAACATAAGATGGAATGGGAACACGTGGCAAAATGTGGCCGGACTGATTTTCGGTTCTGAAATGATAATGGCAAAAAAAACAATAATAATAATAATAATAATAATAATAATAATAATAATGATAATGATAATAATGATAATAATATAAACACAGGCGTTATACATTATATTCGCTTATGATATTGTAATATTGCAGTTTCGCAACACACGTACCTAATATTGTATATGTAAGGTATGACGTTTAGGATTATCAAAAATAATATGGTTCGTAATATGTCACGATCGATATAACGATTATAGTTTATTTATTATAATGTAATATTATTATATCGACGGTTGTGAAGAAAAAATTGCTGAGAGACATTTTTCGAGGTTTTCGGGAAAGCTAAAAAAAAAATTGTTCTGTTATTTTTTATTTTCGAATGACCATTGTTTCAAGATAACGATGGCATGTATTCGACAAAATGTATCGTTTATACACGTATTACTATAAAGATTTACTTTAAATCACGGGTTCAGTATGGAAAAGGTTCCATGTTATATGTTTATATTGTGTAAATTTGTTATATACATTTTTTACCTTAATATAATATTTTGTGTACCCATATGTTTCTTTTTTTAAAAAAATTATTAAATAATCGAATCGATGACTCGTTAATTTTAAATTTAATTAATTTTAAAATACATATGTAAATATATTATAATGTTAGAGATCCTGATTTATTTTATATATCGCCTTTTTCATTGAAATACAAGATTTTTCGCTAATTAATACATTTTTGGGAAACGGTAATAATAATATTTTCGTATTCTTATAGTATTAAATCTATATTACTTATTTAGGTATATATTCCTTTAATCTTTTATTGTTATATCGTTATTCAAATGCATGCATTTTATAATTTGTTTTTATTTTATTTATCTATTTACTATTTTATTATTGTTGTAATTGGATATTGTAAATGTCCGTGATATTTTTTAAAATAAAATAAAATATCTATTGATATAAATAATTTTATATCAAAGTTTAGAAAATGTTTCACTTATGTTCAAACAATATTATAATATTATAAATTATAATTATTTATTATCAGTTATTACTAATTAGATAATATTTACAATCTAAACAGAAATATTATTAATATTGAAGTTCTATAAAGAACTTTTTCATACTCTCATATATACCTATACATTTTAACGATTAGAATTTGTTCATAGTAACAGTATTCTAGATATAATTTGGTTCTATATCTAGCGCAGACAATGCTGGATGTTAGTTGGATAGAAACTTTTATATCTGTATTACTAAGGCAATAATGCATTAAGGACCTAAAATTTTGGGTACATAGCTGCTCTTTTTAATGTTATTTATGTAAAATATATGGTTTAGAATTGTTTTATTATTCTAAGCTAGTGTTATATATTAAGTTTATAATTAAACTTTCTATTTTAAAATAGTTTTTCTTTAAAGTCATAAGGTAAATAAATTCTTTCTGCCTTTTTATAATTATACATCTACATGCAATATCATTAAGATAGTATCACTTAGACCTTTAGCCTTTTAATAGTCTATTTAAAATGTTTTCAGTAAAGTTTCTGTTTTAATTTCATAATTGTTTTTGTCTTTTTAATTTTTTTATACTTCTAATTTTATCATGCATGGTATCATCATTTTTAATTAATCGAAATGCGTATACAATATATTTTTTCTTGTACTTTAATAATTGAATTTAATTGATTTACACTAATTCAAAATTATACTTTTACCCAAAATCGCTTTGTTATTTTATTTTGTTATTAAATTCTTATTTAAAGTTTTTAAAATTATTTCGATATACCACTGTAGTTTTATTCAATAAAAATACCTACCTATCATTATTATCATCCATAATAATATAGTATATAATATAAATAAACCGATTTTAATAATTTATTTGAAAATAAAATTCGATTGTCAATGATTTAAATCCGACCTTATAACAAATTTATATTAGGCAAGTATATTATAACGTGAATAATATAAAATTATTCGCATAGTTAGCCAATTACGATAATTACTACTTTTTTTTTTTTACATTTTCACGATTCTAAAATGCGTGAATTTGAAAACACAATTTTATTATTTCATAATTTGTAATGATGACCTTGCGATAAAGTCTCGACTTCGGCGGTTTGATCATTTTGACGTTGTCCCGTGGTATTTTTGTCTGTAATTAAAAACTGCACATGATCGCATTCCTCCTTCGTCTGTAAGATCTCCACCTCTACTTCGGTATTGTGAAGTTTGCTGGCGACTGTCTAAAAATAAAAATAAAACCCGTCTTTCGTTATTGGATAATATCAATACATATTCACAAGGATGTCGTTATACTGTTGGCAGTGGCGCCAGAAATAATATTTTAAATCATATTAAAAATAAGGTTAAAGGTCATCCAGACACCTACTTCCGAATTTGTTCATGATGAAACTCCACCAGTGATATTAATTAAATTTCATATTTTACGACGTATTGACTCATTTTCGAAAAAAACTTGAAACAAGACCTAGGCTATCGAGTGGAGGGACTTGAACAAATATGTAAATTGTGATTTGATGGGAAATTGTACGAGCTCAAAACACTTCGTTTGTTCTAAATCGATAACCCACTCATCTAAAAATTAGAATAATAATACATAATAAATTATAATATGGACTGAGGTCACTATAGGCGCCACACGTGTACCCGCGGAATTTTTACATGCCCTCCGCCCAAATAGGAAATAATTATAAAAGCTTCACATATTTTATACCTACTCGGTTATTGCACAATTAAATTTGTAATTAAAAACATTTTTTTTTACGACCTTTACGATGCCGATGACTATGTATTCCAAACCGGGCCTGTCGGAATAGTAGTGCAAAACGAGCGCTCCATCTTCGGTTCTTTCAGTGCACCGGAAGGACGGGGCTTTCATGCCCGGATACAGCGTACCCAAATGATCGTGTAATGCGTCCAAATTCTACAAAAACAAACAAAAAATAGACAATAGAAAAATGTTTTTTATCGCCGGAAGAATGTGAACCAAACACAATAATAATGCGTACTTGAAGAAAGTCCCGGGGTGTGGCTCCAAGCACCTGTAGGATTTTATCGTAACCGGAATCCTGGCAAAACTCGAAAAACATCTTCCCGAACAGTTCTAATATACTGCTGGCCGGTAATTCTATATTTAAATACGTATAATGTGTATTATATTATTACTTAATACGTATTACAGAATTCTGTATTACGGATCATTAACATTTTTCAGACATAAATATTGAATTTATTTGTTTATTTTTAAAAATTTAATTTAAAAATTAAACAGGTTTGAATGGAAAATACAAAAATATATTATACTATATATAGAATAATATATATTCATAAAAATGTAATATACTACCACACGCCCCTTATTTTAGTTATCAAAATACGGATAAATTACTGTATTATAATATATTTATCGGTTAAATTAATCTAATTTTTTTTCAAATTATTATTAATTAATTAATATTATTTAAATTTAAAAATACATATATCATACATTTTGTGTAAACAAAAAATAGTAAAAGTAATTTCAATTAAATTTTTTCCAATTATATTTAATTTAGTTGAACGATAAGAAACTAAAAACTATATAAATTTAACATTTAACGGTTTATAAAATATTGTCCAAGTCTTAAAATAAAAACAATAATACAAAAATAGTGAAACATAATTTTTTTTAAAGAATTGAATTAAATTTTATAAAAAAAAAGTTTTTATTCGGTTAAATTATATATATTCGTATAATGGCTTATTTACGGGGAATTATAAAATATCTTATAATAATATTGTTTACATATTTTTACAATATTATAGAATGAAATATTAAAAAAAATATTATATTTTTAATTTAATAAATTAGTACCTACGCATTTACATTAATTTATATTTAATATAAATATAATTTAATATATAATATATTATAATTCAATCAACAAAATTGTGGCAAAATTCAGAGACCTATTGTTGTCAATAAATATAAGAAGGTTATTTTGATCTTGCTAATATTTATGTTTAATTTGTTTAAGTTTAACTTAAATCCTTTAAACTTACCCCGAGGCCCCAATCACCACCAAAAAAATATCAAGACTGTGACACTAATTATTATATTCTATACCTACTGTATTATTAATATTAAAACTGTGTGTATTAAAAAAAAAAGTATATAAATGGTAAAATGGTACTTAACATGCAAATTTTAGATTACATTTAATTTTAACTAAAATTTTATACAGAAATTAGAATGCTTACTGAGAATGTCTGCCGCCGACGATACCAAATTGTACGTGATTTCGTCGTCGTAAATTTGCCTGACTAAAAACTGACCGTCCATCGTGACCTCGGCATCTTTTCTGTAAATATCGGAATGAATTCGAGTGTTTTACGAAAGGATTTTTTTGAATTTTCATTAAATAATTTAATTTTTTTTCATAATATCAATAATATAATACTTATATAGTTTTAAGTAGGCACACTTACTTGATTTTTTCCCATGTTTCTTCACCGAAAGTTTTCAACACTAGAAGCTCTAAAGCGTAATTCACGAAGCCGTACTAAAAATAAAACGTATATGTATAATATATATATATATATATGTATAATTGGTACTTAATATATACAATTTTCAGTGAGATTTTTTTTTTAAATAATAATAAGTAATAAAATTGTCCTGTGTAAAAATCGAAATTAGAAATAAAAATATCATGTATTTTTTATTGAACATTAACAAATTTATGTTAATCGTATAAATATATTTTTAACATTTTTTTTTATTCGGATAGCTCCAATTTTGTATTTTATAAAAATCATATACTTACCATTTTGATATTTTTACGTTTTTCTAATAGTTCGCCCAGAGATCGACAATTCCTCGACAAACCGTAGCAGTACACATTCGTGCAGTTTTGTTGGCCGACCGTATACTGATGAGGGGTACGAACATCGATTCATATATTGGCACGCCGTCGCCGTCGCTAGATGGCGTTGACCCGTGTAGCTTTTCAATAGAAATAATAATAATAATAATAATAATAATAACCACAATATGATCACAATTATTATTTCTAATGTGTATAGACAGGGTTGTAATGTTTAAAACGTTTTGTTTTGAGCATACAAATGGAACGTGTTGTATATTCTAAAAAAACGAAACAAACAGAACATTGTTTCAAACAATTATTTTTAATAACATTATCATGTTTTAAACAATAGAAATCCTACCATAATCTCGATTTTATTTTTAATTTTAATTTTATACTTTAATAAGTTTAGAAAATGTATGTAATAATGAACTGAAACTCGCCGTTTGATTATATCAAATAAAAATTAAACTATTATAATATTTGGAATAAAATATCTATTGTACATTTGCATTTACTTTATTAAAAACAAAAAAAAATATATATATTAATCGTTTTACGAAAATCTCATCTAAAAAAATCTATGTTTTTAAAATATAAATACCTAGGTAGGTACTATTTGTTTCGAAAAATTAAAAATATTTATGGCAATATAAACGCATGAATAACACAAGTTTTAAATTAATAAAAATAAAAATATTTACAATGTTTAAAGGTTTTTTTTCAAATTGAACGATATGAAATTACGCATTATAAATATATAATTATAATTTTTGAATGGATTATAAATATTAAATAATAAATGACAAAAGGAAAATGTACGAAAACATAATATTTAAGTACAGTATTAGTAGTTTTCAGGTGTAAAATAATATACTTAAATTAAAACAGATCGTTAATTGTTTTCATATAACTATTATACATACGTTTGTTGCGTATTCATTTTTTTTTTATTTAGTTTTCGACAATAAAAGAATATTATGGGCTTAAATAATTAGTTTACGATTGCATTTCGACGAAAATGCACATATTATTTATGTCCAATTATTTTTTATGTGAGTATTATTTGCGGTCTTTATTTACGAAGTTTTTTTTATTATAATACCTATAAAAATTACTATATGTTTTTTGTCTATACTCTATACAGGTTTTCAGATACTTTCCGTTGTTGTACAAGTATAAATTTCATAGCAATTTTTTGAAACCAACGTTTTTTTAGTTGACACATGCCATATAACGCGTTATAACAGTCTGATGGTTTTTTTTATTACCAAATTTTAATTTATGTTTACAATTTATCAAACGATCAAGTTACCTATTATACAGGTACAGGGTTTTTTTTTAAATTAAATTACACTCATTTGCATATAATTAGTGTGCTCAGAGTTTAATAAAATTGAATAGTTTAATGTTTTTAATTTTTAGTCAGACATTATATCGTCGTTAGAAATAAATATTATACCTATTACGATGTAAGAAAAATTTACATAATTTATTTTAAATGTTTTAATTTTAACAATACACCTACAGTTGTAAGTTGATACTTGAAATAGTTATTTACCGATACTTATCTAATGATCAAAGGGACCAAAAATGAGTGGGAAATACTCTACAAACCTAAAACTCCTAATCTTAAAATAATCGTGAACAATATTTATAATCAATAACTACATTTTGAGATGTAGCTGAGAGTTGAAAATAAATATTATTTTGTTGATTATACCTAGAGTAGATAGTATCTACACAACTGCATTTAAATTTATGGTTTCTGTTTGTACATCAATACTTAATTTAAATGATGAGATAGTGTTTATTTTATCAACGTTTTAATTTTAAATAGAGATACTAAATTTGAATAATTTTTAATTGAAATATCGAAGAAAAAACTGATATATATATATATACACAGATATTTTCTCAACTTTTTAAATGTACAATATACGAGAATTTTAAATGTAACCAAAATTTTACATAGCGTGATGTTGTTATAATGCATTAGGTATATGAATAACAAATGTGGTTTTACCATTGGATTAATGATAATATTTAAGTACAAACAAACTATGAAAGCCAATTTATATTATTTTTCTAAATTAAAAATAATACATTTATAAGAAAGTAAAGGAAACATTGTTAAATAACAAATTTATTCATAGAATAATACATTTTTACTGAAAAATTTTCTTAAACATTATAGTTTAAACAATTAGACTTAGATTTTTTCTTAATTATTCTAGGCTTCTAAAGTATTTTAAGCTAAATATTACATAGCCTATAGGTATACATTTAAAACTTTGAAAAGCGCTTTGTGATTCATTTAAACAGTATAACTGAAATTATGTATGTTGTCGTATTTATAATATAACTAATTGAAATAATCAAACTCCAAATAATTTAAATTACAATTGTTATATTTATTTTTATATTATTATAAAAATACGACGTTTAATCAGTATAACAAACAACGATTAAAGTAATAATAATTGGGTAGATAAAATTTTAATACTAATCAGATCGAATCGAACATGGATTAAGTATATATTATCGTTTAAATTTTATTTGTGTTCAAATTATATTTACCTAAGATTTAAATAAGTTTTGTAAACTAAACAATTTTACAGATGTAAACCAACAGATATTTTTGTGTACAAAATAACTCCAAATGCAATTCATCGGTATATCACATAAAATATATTTTATAAATGAACCGTATTTTTATTTTTATATATTTTTACGATTATTATTATTTTACCGACCGTACCGATATTTATACGTACAGATAAACAATTCAGTATTTTTAAACATTTTATATGGTAAAATACTGTTCGTTCATTGCGGATTGATATAAAAATATATATGATATATATAAAAAATAATTACTATTATTAAATTAATTACTTTAATGGAATTTGTTGTGTGGGTAGACACGTTGTTTCATGTTTTCCTGGTCACTCAGGTTACAATGTTGAGCTCCCCTTAAGTATTTTTTAATCGATCGAAAGCAATTTTTTGTTTGTACTTCGATGAGTTTTTTGATGGTTTTTTTTTTAATAATATATTCCTTACCTCCAGGCAAAACATTATGAAAATATTATTACAGTGAGTCATATTTTAATTAAAAATATATTCAATTTCATTTAATGTATTAGAATAGTATACGTTATAATGTAGTAGGTATATAATAATGATAAAAATAAAAATGCCTTACTACAATAACAAATTCGACATATTTTAATAAATTAATTTGAATTTAAAAGAGTAAAAATTTTCAGTACCATCAACGTTTATGGTACATTAAATAATATAATATGTAATATTTTATATTATATTACATATTCATTTATAATATTATATAGAGGCCATTATTATAAAATAGTATTTATAGTAAAGTTTCATTGGTTTAAAGTCCATAATTACTAATTAAAATTATAACTGCAGGAATAATTTATAATGTATAAAATGAAGCATAAAGTGTTAGAATGTCATATAAAAAAATATGTTTATTAGTTTATATATAATAATATCTAATATTAACTTATAATCTATTGATTTTCTGAAACTCATTTAATATTGTGATTATATTATACTGTTCATTCTAATTAAAAAATATAGTCAATAAATAAAAGTAAAAAATCGGGTATACAAATGAAGTTTTTTTTTTTAAATAGTTGGCAATTTTGAGTATATTTTAGCCTCCATTCCGAAAAATATATGTACATAATTGTAAATCATCGAGAATAATTTAAAAATAAAATTAATATTTATGTTAGATTTTTTTTTATATTTTTAAGCATAAAATGTATATAATAATTCTTTGATACATTAAATAATATAGTTTAAAGACAATATAATTTTTTTTTTAGAAACAGTATTTTCTAATATTTTTGTAAACTATTTATCTCCCATATAACATCAATAAATTTAAGTATTTAGAAGTACAGAGTGACATTTAAATACATATTTTATTTACTATAAGTTGTGATTGGGTATATAATGATATGAGTATTTCTATGTGAAAGATAATTTTAGTTGTAATATGAGAGCATATATATATATATATATATATATATATATGTATTATGAACATCAAAGTGAATAATAGTTTGTTGTTTTGAAATATGACAATATCTTATATACACATATTGTTAGAGTAATGGTAACAAGTACCCAGATATATCATAAAATAGTTATTATTGTTGGTATAAAGAATTGCATTATTTACCTTAATGGTCTCCGCTTATAGTTTCATATATTTTTAATTTTATGATTTAATGATTTTTATTCTCGAATTTACGTTCCACATGATTAGATATCCCATAATTTTTTACCGGTATAATTTCAAATATATTGTTTAAAACGATTTTTGCACTACTTTATAATATTGACAGACAGCGGTTTAATAGCGTTTGAACTTATTCAAAATTTTTTTCTTATATGGATACATCGAATTATTATTTTTCTACTCAATGAATGATTACGGTTTATGTTGAATAACCACAAAACTATACACTTCTAGTTAAACATTATATTCTATAAATGTAAATGTGTGTGTGTATAGGTGAGTGGTGAGAGGCTTGATTAGTAAAACATAGGATTTTCCATTATTCACTTATGTAGTCCATTTCGCTAATTCAGTTACAATATACGTTACGTGAACGAACCGAACGCGAGATCTCCAGGGTCGTTGAAAGTTTTATTTTCAATTGTTTTTAATTGAAATATTTCATTCTTAACGTGGTTCTACTCATGATTTATGATATAATTTATCAAACAAAATAAAAACAACTACTATTATTATAACATGATTTGCAATATACAATTTCGTTTTTAAATTATTCAAGTGACCTGAAACTTTATAAACAATATATATTTTGTGTAAAACTTTTTCAATATTATTTCAATTAAACTTATTTAAGGTGATAATATTTATTGATCATACTCAGATTTAATTTTTGGTTGAAACATTTTGAACACAAACGAAAAATTTTTAGCACATAGTTGTATAATGTTTTTAAAATGTACTTGACATAAAAATTTAAAAAATCATAAAATGTTATTTAAAAACTAGAAGTTTTTTTCGGTTTCAGTTTTATATAAATAACATTTTAAGACTTTGGTTCCAGATCTTTAAAAATGTGTTAAATTATATTATTATATGATCAAAAAGAGTTAAATGTTACATCATTTAATTATAAATATGGTTTTAGTGCTTCGTTTTAAGTGAATGACTTTTTTCTATTATAACACCTGCTGTGCAAAATTGATAGTAAAAGATTTGATAGTGTTTGATCATTTTTGTATGTTCACTTATTGTGATTTATTTCGTTCTTTTACTAGACAATATTTTAGAAAAAGTAAATGCATATTATCATTAAATAAACCATGTAGTGAGTACTATAATATATTCTTCTTCCATACATTTTAAAGGCCACTGAGACCTCACAAAATCTCTTCCACATATGTTTGTGCACTGTCATTTAAGAAGGTGTTTGAATAAAATAATTTGAAGATCCTTATAGACAATATCTCAACTTCCGTGACCAGAAAGAGTCAAGTAGATGTTTTGGAGTTTGCATAAAATAACTAGATCAAATTGGTTCTAATTGGTATTTTTGAGAAGTAATTTTTCTGATTTTCCAAGTAATTTCTTTAGTCGTAAAGCAAACCTATATTTTATACGGTGTATGCAGTATACAGTATTTTATAAATGTAGGGGAAATAACAAATATAATTGTCAAGGCAATCCATTATTATTTAGTTATTTAAAAGTAATTTTATTATTTTTTTAATAATATTAAAAATTGTATAAAAGTTTGCTCAGAATCATTTTATTGAATATAATACATCTACTAAGAGTATCCTATTCTATAAGTAAAGTACTTCGTCCCGTACTGATGTGAGTGAACTACTTCCATTCCCTACTGACAGGATATTTTTTTATACAGGTTGATTTTTTATTATATTTTGGGAAGTGTAAATAATTATTGTAACATTTTTTTTCAGAAAGTTATTTACATACACCATTCAATATATTTTTCATATTTCTAAATTTTTTTATTCTCCTCCCTTATTTATTATGATAATATCAACTTTCGATTTTTAAATGGGAGCAAATGATTTAAATTATATATTATTAAATAATATATTTTCATAAGAGTTTCCCCGTTTTAATTGTTTTAACCCGAGAAATATTACCGGAATAATAATGAATAAGGATTCAAATTAAAGACGGAGCAATGTAAAGAAGTACTGTAGTAAGTTATTATCAACACCTATTACGTGCCATGATAGTACTTCTTCACTCTCCAACGTCTTAAATTTGAATGATTATAATTAATCAGTAGTAAATTCTTACAAAAATATATTGTTTAAGAATTGATATTTTAAATTATATGTTGTAATTTGATAATTAAAAGTTGATATAGTTTTAGCAAAAAAGGAAAGTGAATAAAAAAAATAAAAATATAGAATGGTGTACATATATAAATAACGTTCTGAAAAAAATGCCACAAAAATTGTTCATACTTTCTGAGTTATAACTGGCTTATGATAAAAAGATCACCCTGTATTAATTAAGAATTGAATAAATATCTGTAGTGAAAAGTAATGTTTTCTCCGCAGATAGACATATTTTAATTTCTTTATCTTATTTATTGTCACGGTTTATTTCTATTCCTAGATTTTTACAGCTTTTCAATTTTTTAAATATTTTCGTTTATTTGTATGGTTTTTTTTATTGAACTAGCTATATATGTATACTACCATTGAAAATTTAAATTAATAAATATTTTGTATAAATATATGTAGTAGATTTTAAAAATATATTATATTATGATATGTCCTAATAGTATAAAAATAAATACAGAATTATATATTCGACATAGTTATTGAGTTAATTTTTTGCCCATAAATTTTAATCAGATTATTAAAGAAAAACAATTTGATAACTTAGAAATTATAAAATATTATTCTTTAATTTAAATTACGGTAAAAAGAGGAATACTTCGAATTAAAATCTTTCCAGTCAACACTTTATATTATGCCAGCCCCTCTATAAGTTCTCTAGGCAATTTCAAAAATTAATGAAATGAAAACAACGATTATTTTTAGTAAGAGTCGTTCATAATTTATAATATTTTATTTTATTTTATAAATTCAATTACAAGACAAGCCCAAAAATATGAGAACAGCAAGAAATTGAAAGACTATAACTAAACTACGACTAATAGACTAAACTAAAAAAGAAAATAAATGAATTGAAAGTCACTGAATCTAGCCTTTTAAGTAAAATAATTATAATATATTATAACTAAATAAGAACAACCAAAATAATATCACGTTTTGAATGAAATAGATTTTACTTATTTAGAATAAATTCAAAAAATATTTATTATCATTTTGCTTATTTTATTTATTTATTTATCCGATTATATTTCATTTTAAGTCCGAATACAGTATTTTAGATATTTTTTTTTTGTTTGCTGGATATTAAAGTAGGATATAATTGATTTATACATATTATATTTAACTATAATTTAAATATTTTATAACTAACTCTAAAAATATAATATGTTAAATGGATTTGAAATTATTTAATATTTACGTACGCTCTATTTTACTCCTATTGAAACACTCGGACACAAATATAAAATTATATATAAACTTTCGTATTATTCGTAACGTCCATGCAAATTCTAATTATGACCGTTATACTTATCTGTCTACATTTTTACCAACTTTACTTTTGACATTTTTTATTTAATATTTTAAATATTATATCTAATTTCATTTTTTTTTCAATTTATTCATTAAAATGATTTTATTAAATTGAAAATGATTAAATATTTGTTGACTAAAAATTAAATTATTGGATAAATAAATGAAAAAAGTAAAAAAGTCTATTAAATTTAATTTGTTTTCAAATCCATATTATATGATAAATCACTGCGATGGACCACTTTGAATTAAATTTAGAAGAAATTCTTAAAATGATTATTTACACGAGTGTGTCTGCACATAACTTATTATTATCGGTGTGCGCAATGCTGATAATGTTATTATACGAGTTGCGGGTGTACACACACTAATATTCAATTATAAACGTACACCACACACATACGATATTTTCAAATTATTTGAAAATTGCTTATACATGACCTACTAATATTATCGCCGCGTAGATATCCGTCTTAAGCAAATCGCATAACTCATAACGAGGGGAAAATTCATTTTTTTTTTAACGAACTTTTTTTTTTTTTTTTACTCATATTATGTTATCTAATGGTTAATAACAATTTATTACTCATTTTATTGTATTTATCATCGTACAAACATTAAAATGTAGTATTATTTGTATTTATATCTTGAAAATCTATCAATTTTTAATAATAGAACGTACGGCGTTATATATAGGCAATATAGGTACATAACTTATATAGGGACAATATTGTACATAATCATATTGTTTTCGTTATAGTATAGTGTTTATGAATATATATATTTTTTAATTTTTAGCTATTATTTTATGAAGCATACACTATATGAATACTCTGTACAGATTTTTTTTTCAAATTTTACAATTAACTTCGGTCTTAAGAGGATCGAAAGCGGCAATTACCCGTCTCTCTCTATTACACACGTAACATAGCAATTTAGACTATTTCTATTTCCACCGATCTATTAATGGCATATAAGGATTATAAAAATTTGTCTGAATTTGTCGTGCTTTACATCAATTTTCCCATATATTTTACTTTTTCTTCATAAGTTCGTCTAAAATTATGTTAAGACATATGGACATTCAAAAATTGACGTTTTCAATTTTTGTGAAAATCAAGGGGAAAAAAAATTAAAAAATTGGAAAGTCGTTCTGATGTAGATTTCACAATAAATTAAGATCAGTTTTCAGAATCCTTCTCGCATCATTAGGATAATCGGTATGTTGGAAATGGGATTTAGTGTGTTTTCAAATACGGTAGCCAAATCTATTTATATGTGCTTATGCGTGCGAGTGAACACACCATTATTATTATGCTGAACGTATTTACGCATACTAATGACTAAATGCTATTCACACAAAAACACTGCGAAACGCGAATAAATTAAATGATTACCTATACACAACCCTTTAGTAAATGACCGTTTTTAATCCCTTTAAGATGAAACCTTAGTCAGCTTCTGAATCATGATCGTTCTTTCATATAATAACCAATACGTTTTATTATTATTATTATTATAAATTTATATTTTAATTTATTTTTTAAATTTTCATTTATTTTCGGCGATAATTTAATATACTATATAACTCTAGTTTTACACACATATGAATTATTACGCATTTGCGGGAATGGATTGAACGTTTTTGGTACGGGTACGTATAATTGAATAATATTCATTTTGACCGGATTCTAGCTAAATGATTAAAATAATTTTTAGACGCATCATAACGGCATTCAATGTTGGAATAAGAAATACCAATATGGAACCGGTGGAAATGTGCGACTTTTATATCTTTGGTCAACGGACAGTCAACCCTCAGTATGTATATATGAGTTTATATATTTACATGTACGATATTTTTTATTTAATTTATTTATTGCGGATATTATTATGCAGTGTATCAGAAATAAATATAAATTATTTGTATAGGATAATTAATAGGAAAATGCATACAGCTAGCACTTAAAAAATGAGAAATAAAATATTAAATACAAAAGCATACGCTAAATTAATAATGGAAAATTAAAAAATATAGACAATTGTTTTTTTTTTTATATTACCCTATGTTTTATATTATGTACCGTATTAAGTTATAAAGATAAAATGTACATCAATCTACAATATCTCATATAAAATAAATACAGAATTCGAAAATTAAAATATGCATATGTGTATAAACAAATATGTGCAATATATTATACAAGTCATGAATTCTTGATTTTATATGATATGAAAGTATTGCACTGTATTTTATGGAATACTATAATAATATGTATATATATATATATATGTATACAACGTTCATACATTTGTTGTCTTTTTAATTATGAATTCCTGCTATATTATATTATACATTCATCAAACGATAAATATGCTATATTTTAAATATAAATACAGATCCTACGTGAAATTTCTGACAAATTAATGGGTCACTTAATTTTTAATGCCATAAAAAAATGTTCTTAGTGAATTTTGTTTTTTCCAAATTTATGGTAAATTTACTGGGTTTACATCCCTATACAACGATAATACAAATCATTATTATTATTAAAATTTATTATTATAAATTGCATATATAAACTTCTCCGAAATGACGTGTGATAATTATCCCCAAGAAATATATTGTATATTAATATAACATCAACATTTTTAAAACTGTATTTAGAAAACGAAAAGTGTGTTTTAATTTGATATATCAATGAACTTATTCTATAACTGAATTACTGAGCTAAAACAAACATACTAAGTATACTTTTTGGTATTGCCGTAAAAACAATAAAACTATACTAATATGATTTATTTTGACTTAATCTTTATTTATAATTTTTTCATACTAAATTTATACTTACTATAGGTACTTTATAATAATATTATACATCATAATTTATTTATATTATAATAATATAAAAATAATTGCAAGTTAATATAATAAGAGCCAATTTAAAATATTTTATTTATACAAAAAATAAAATGGTTATACTGTCTTATATGAATCGGAGTATTTATTAGAATGGAAATTAAAACAAAAGTGCTAGAATTATAACAAATATACTATTTTAAAAGGTTGATTTGAAATGAGAATTTTTCAAATGTGGAAATTATTAATTTATTTAGTAAAATAATTATTTTTATTAACCATAACTGTTAACATAATACTTAAAACTTTTATTGTATTAACTTTAATTGTTACGAATAATTTTCTTTATTATCTATAATTATAACATATCGTTCAGATATGAAGATTTTTGTATGTTTTTAGGACTATTATATATACTATTTAATTGTAATTGAATTATCATAATTTGAATTATTAATAAATTATTACTTATTTTTAAAAGTTTAATGTTTACAAAATTTTTATATTTTTAAATTTTAGAGATTTGAATTATAATATATCTTATAGAAAATGAAAACAATACATTTTCTTTATTAAATTGTTATTTTTCCTTGAACTTTATGAATTAAAATTGATTATTTTTTGTTAACTATTAATTATTAACTCATAAATTTTGAGTTAATTTGACTTAATTCATTTGAGTTGATTTTTTCTTTCACTAAATTTACTCAATTATATTTATAAGCATACTTTGAATGATAAAATAATAACTGTGTAAAGGTTTTTTAAATGTATATTATTTTCAAAGGAAAAATCGTCACTATAATAACGTTTAGCAAAGTAGACATATATGATATGATCCTCGGTTGGTTTTAATTAAAATTTCTACTTTGGATGGTTTGATTAAAATTCATGATTTTATAGAAATAAAGGCCAAAGGAAAATATATTAATATTCATATAAACTAGCAGAAAATAAATGTTTTTAACATTGAAAATAAATAACTTATTGAAAACGTGTTATTAAATGTAGGGGATCTAAAATACCTAAGACGACTGTCTTGGAGCTAATTTTAAGGGGTTCTGTAAATGCAATTTTCAAATAATACAAAAATGTCGTATGTGTGTGCGCATGTGTAAATTAATATTCATGTGTGTAAATCCGAATAATAAAATGGCCAGCATTGTGTAGACTAATAACATACGCGCAAGTGTACGCATGTAAATTATCGTTCAGTGAATATCTTCTAAATTTTACTTAAAAGTGTCTATGTTTTGTCCATCATTACGATTTATTCTATAAATCGATATTAATTTGGAAAACATTTATATCCAATATTTTGAACAAATATAATTTAGTAATTAAAAATTTTACAAATCAATTTTAAGGAATGAACAAGAAAAAATATTTAAAAATCACAAAAGTCGTTTAAAGTAGATTTATTAACAAATTTAAATCAGTTTTCAAAATATTTATGGCATTATACGATCAGTCGCTATAATGGACAAAAAATATGTCTTTTTGGTGTATAAAATTCCATCCAATTTAAACATTTATTTATTTTTTTTTTAAATTAATTTTTCACGACATAATACAATTAAAATGAACAATTATAAATTAAATAATTTTAAAATGCATACAAAATTAATTTACGCCATTAAGCTATATATGTGGCATGGTAAATTAGAATAATTAGTCCATTATAGACCCTTAAATTATGCTAAACAGTTATTTTTTATGGAAAATGTTAATTGAAAAATTTTAAATGTTTGAGTTATTACAAATAAATATATATTCACTCTTTTTTAACTTTATTTTGAAGTAACAATAATCTAATGAATTGTATTGTAAAGAAATAAGAAAACAATAAATATAATAATATAATTTGACTAAAGATATAATTACGAATTCAAAATTACGCGTATTTAATTAGTTATTAGTTGTGTTAATTCTTGCAAGATATTTTATTTATAATAAAATTCTACATTATAATTTTACATTCTAAATTTTACATAAACGTAGGTACCGTAAATACGCACTAATTTAATTATATAATGTGTATATAAATATTGTATTATTTTAAAATAATTTTGGTTTTCATGGGTAAGATTACTGTATTGAACTATTGAAATTTTTAATTTAAGTGTAAGCAACTATTACCAAAAAAAGGATATTTTTCTAACAAATTTATATGGAATTCTAATTTTTTCTTTTTTTGATAATATATTTTACAAAAAATATATTGAGTAATTATTTCATTGAAAATATTATTTTTTATATTTGGTAATATGCGGGTATTACGTCTTCTTAATTCACACCATTAATAATCAATTGACATTATACATTTTAATTACATGTCACAATAATGCGTATAACACTATACACTATATGTTGCATAGATGAATCGCAGAAAGGCAAATATCATCACGGAAAAAGTATTGATAGAAATGTGAAGGCAAAAGACGTATATGTTCTTTGCTTAAACCCTATGATATATTCGTGTACTCGTATATATAAATTCACTCAGAAAAAAACTCCTTTTAAAGTCTTGAACATTCAGCTGAAATAAAAAACATATATTTAACGAATAACTAAAAATAAAAAATAAAAAGTCATTAGTGCATGCTTTCTAAATCTACACACTGAGAGATATAAGTATTACAAACAATATATGACTATCGTGTTTGTGCGGAAGTGGTAGATGTCCGATGTGTGAGTTTAAAAACGATTTTTTAGTATAATTTTAATACGGAAATGGACCGGATGTTAGTTGTATCGAGGGGGGAGGGAGGGGTAATTTATTAAGAATAATCAACGTTGTAACTCTAGTAGCATTTTAAGTGCACACACGGTTCAAATTACATTGAATTCACGGTTCAGCACCCGGTACGATATAGCTGTTCTAGTAATCAACTTTTAGCAATTTTGATAGTTCAATAACGGTTCACAAGTTCAGAGATAGACCGTGTATAACGAGTGCTATGATTCAAAATCGGACGTGGTAAAATTCTTGAAAAAAAATCTGACGATCTACACAATTCGTCAAAAATAATCCACAGGTGTGCTGTAACCTACGATTATAATATATCTATCTAAGTTTAACGCACTGACCGACCTACTTATTATCTAAGATATCAGATTGAGTGTAATATGATCATTAAAGGTACGGTTCAATTTATGCGAAATATACGTTGTATTTTCGTGCATAAATTATGGTGTATACTGTGTTATGTTATCATTGACAGTTATAAACAAATATATATATATATATATATATATATATGTGTGTATCCATTTGAAGGGTCATAGAGAAAATTAGTCTCTTGACCATTTTTTTTTTTTTTTTTGTTGTATTTTACAACACTTGAATTGATTTATTATGTAATTTACGTGATATATTCGAACGTCTAATGAAATTGCGCAGACCTTTGTTCCCTATCCCTAAAATTTAACTCTAATTCGGTCACTGATAAACACTCGTGGTACAGCACTTAAACTTTAAATGGCCCAAGCACTGGGTTTGTAATAAACCGCTTACGAACCGAATGAAAATATAGTGTAGGACTATTTATGTATTTTTACGGTTCATCATTCATGCATTGAGGATTTGTTCTGCTCAGACATTATGAAAACTGGTAAAATCAATAAGTAAAAAGTACTTGTGAGTAATGTAGGTGTCAAATATATTATCCCTCCGTACAAATAAATAGGTAAAATTTCGAATAAAAATGAGCTACGCCCCTCCTCAGAATCAATCGTATACTTCACAAACAATAATAAAAATATTTCTCTCAATATCAAAATAGTTTGTAACTTGTATATACACTGAATGGTTAAAAATGTATTTTATTATCTGTCTGGATTATTTGGACTATATGTTGTAATTACTACAAATTATTTATAAATAATAATATTTACAGCTACGTGCCAAGACTTCGTAACTTGAAATTTTCCGATTTTTTGATTTTTTTTGGCTTTCCAATATCAAACTGTATTTTATATTATTTACCACACAAAATCATTTTCTGAAATCTACGTGTAACAGATATTAAAAGAAACTTGTATATTTAATTATATGGTTTAAATTTCATTTCTGATTTATGAAAATAATCGTATCTCAGTCACTTATAATACGTATTTATAGTTTATCGATAAAAATAATATTGTTATCGGATTTTATGAATTTTGTACTACAATTCAAAATATAAAAAATAATAATAAATATGATAAATGTGATAAAATTCAATAAGTGCGACATTTAAAAAGTAATTCTCTATTCATATTATATATTATATAGGTAATATAAATTTGATACATTGTAATTAATCAATAATGTATAATATTGGAGTGAAAACAAATAATTATTAACGCATAAAGTTATAATTTAGTTATTTTTAATTAAAAAAAGAAACAATTATTTTTGACAATACACAATAAAAAATAAAAATATTTAAATATTTAAATGTCTAGGAGTAGTTTATTATATTGACATTCTAGCATGTTCTAAAAATTATTCATACTATCTAATCACAAAAAATATTTGAAATGTGCTTATTTATTTTAGGTTTTTTTTTAGAAAATTGTGAAAAAATACATATTGGTATTTTATTCATATTTATAATATTATAATAATACAATATCATATTACATTATAACTTTAAAAAAAACATATTTTAAAAAGGATTCATTCTATTCAGGAAAAAATATGGGAGAATGAAAAATGTTGATGAAAGTGAGGATACTGCCGCTTCCTTCTTCCCTTAGACTTTTGTATATAACTAAATTGGATATTATCCAAAAAAAAAAAAAAGATCAAAATACGCCACTGGTTTATTAGCAGTTGTGTTTAAGGGGAGGAAAGAGGAAATTAATATCGTACTTTTCTTTATTATACTATAGTATAAATAAAAATCTTTTGGTTTTCAGTTTTAATGAGGTACGTGTAGTTTGTAGGAAAACGTCAGATCTGTGCAGACTAACTTTAAATACAACTTGCGTGTATGCACCAACATGATGTTTTCTCCTCTGGAACGTTGCTGTAATCTTAATTATAAATTTTAAAAATATATAATTTTCTTTTTAAGCTTGCCTGAATATGTAATGTCTATATAAAATTCATGAAAATAATATAATGCATATTCATTTTAATAATTATGTTAAACGTGTTTTTTTTACACAAAAACTGTATTTTAATATGTTCTCCGTGTGTTAAAATTTGTTTTTATTCAACTAAATTATTCGTGTATAAAAGTTTTCGAAATTTTTTGAAACAAACAATATTTGTATTGTTAAATCATCTTTAGATTTGCTATTTTTTAGGATTTGATTAAATCGTATTTTTATATCAATGTATTTTTTTTTTTTAAATAAATAAGTAAAATTTCACCCAAACAATCATTTTAAAATACTTATATTTTTCGATCTATTGAATTAAACGGCTATATAATATTTTGGTCCAAAATGTTTTATAATACTAAATTATATTACTGTTGATTGGGGGAGAGTTTAACATCACATGTATTGTTTATCCGAGCACAGAAAATCGAACTAAATTAATTTTGTTATCGTATTAACAACGTATTTAATCTAGGTATTTTTAACGTTGTAATGTATTCTTAAGATGATTTTAACACCATTATATATTTTAAAACGTAATTCTTGTATTGGTTTTTTTTTTTTATCATTGTCTGTTATGAATGATATGTTTATGTATATTCCAATCTAGGGAAGCAGTTAACTAGACACTTATACTATAAATAACCATAATACAAAAAATTATATTATTAATATGATGTGTATAGAATATTTATTAAAAATAATTTGAATAACATGATTAAATATGCATACAATAGTACATATTTTTTATTCCAAATTTATATTTATTTTTATGTAATATTTTTAAAATCCTATTTCTATCTATATGTGCATAGTGGTAATAACACTGTTATTTACTCAAAACTCAATTTTTAAAATATGAGTACAAATTATAGTGTATTACTTCCGCAATTTAAAATTATATGTATATACATATATATATATATATATATATATATATATATATTGTATATTAGTCTTCACTATTCTTAAAGTGGGTATTTACATCCGCAAGGTCGATGATAGTTATTTTTTACACGCAGATATAAGATTGAATCTTGCAACCTATAAAATCATGTCCATCACTCTACGAAAAAAATAGGAAAAGTCTGTACAAAAAAAATTCTCACTTATGCTTGCTAATAATTTTTTGAATTATTATTTATTATTAACATACCTATTGTTCAAAAATATTATTATTTGTGTTATAATTAAATTCACGTTATGCATTATAAATTTTATATTGCTTAACGTGAATTCATTATAAAAATAATACTTATATAATGTTCGAGTACTTATAATGTAATATAAATAAAAAAGTAAATACTAAATGAATTATTAAATGTAAAAATCCATACATTAAAAATATAATTTATAGTTGTTTAGTAGGTACTAACATAAACAATGTAATTATTTTACTTTTAAAAGTATAAGAATCGTTTATTGGGCAATCATCATGTCTGAACATGAAAAAAAATTACTTTTACTAACGTTATTATAACTGTTGAACAATGTATATATTCACAGTTTTTCACGGAAAAATAATAAATAAAATACAAAAAAATAAAAATAAAAAATTATAATATTATTCCATGAACAATTTTACAGTATAATTAGAATTTGTACAGAGAAAAATATTATATTATCATGTTCGTTTTAATAACACAAGTATATCAAAATATGCACTGAATAAATATAAATATACATTTAAATATTTTATCCAAACAGAATAAGATTTCATAAATATTTTATCGATTTTTTTAAATATAATGGACAAACGGTACGTTGTTTTGTTAGAACCCCGTATAAAAACACAATGTTAAATCTCGTAAATTGAAAATGAACAATCTAAATAAAATGTATATAATTTTCAAATAGCTTAAAAATGAAACGTTATAATTGTTATACATAATTGTTCATTTTTTTTAATGCGAAACATTAAATATATTTTTAAAAACATTTAAGTTTCATTTATAGCTGCGATCATAAAGGTATATATTTTACAGTTTTATTGCTATTTGTATACCTATTTAATTTACGACTAATTAAAATGCATTTACTCTATATACATACACACACACACACACACACACACACACACACACACACACACACACACACACACACACACACACACACACACACACACACACACACACACCCACATACAGGTACACGCATATATATATATATATATATATATACACACCTCTATAGTCTATAGTTGCACCCATTGTTTGCAACTCGTGCAAACGATCATTTATTTGAGTGCAATTGTATATTGACGTCAAATGACTACTATATACTTATAACGGACTTAGAAATCCATTTGGATTTTGTAGAATATTAAAAAAAATGAATGTAAGCAAATGTACTGATGTAATATTGCTTTTTCTTTTATTAGAGAGTCAAAAAGAAATTGAACAATTTCGGTTTTAAGGTTTTGGTTTTGAAAAAACGTAGTCCGTTTGATTTTTTTACCTTTATAATAGTCTGATTGTATCTTACATTTTATTGTAACAGATATAATATAGCATTTGATGGGGTCAACAAAGTGTACAAATGTATATCGAAATGTACAAAATGTTTATATTGGATTATATGTAGTATGTTTGTTGATAATATAATGTTATGCAAATTATTATTGTTTATATATACGTTTGCCTATAACAAACATCTTCCAAACGTTTTGTATGTACCTACCCAATTGAATTGGTTTTTAATTTTATTTCAAATATATCCGTATTCATTTAAAAACTAAAAAAAAAAAAATGTATAAGTTATATACCTACAATTTTAATTAAAATTAAAAACAATCTACAGAATTTTCGTGTTTAATTATTTTATTTAGAACTGAAATATTAATCTGGTACTGTTTATTTATCATCATATTATGATAATATAATATAAGCAGATCTATACTTATTCAATGTTAATTTTGTAATTTATTTTTATAATATAATATATATGTATGAGTATTTTCTTTATTAATAGAATATCAATTATATATGTTGTAATCATTTTGTTAGTTGACAGGTAATATTTATTAATATTTATATGAATTTATGAAATAGTTGTTTCTCCATTTTCAAAGGTGATCTCATTCATTTGAAAACTGTTTTTATTTTATTTTTGTTTTCGGTCTCTGGTTTGGAAATAGTTAACATTTTTTTGCGGTTTTTGTCTCGTGTTTCGGATTATAATGAAACTGTTTGGAATGTAAAATTTTACAATTTAATTATAGCATATAACCTTTTAATGATATGAATATTTAAATATAAATTATTTATTTTAAACTTAAATACATAATTTAATATAAAGTTTAAAATAGGACTATCTGTAATAGTTTCGATTTTTATTTTATCCTACAATATACTTATAAACTTACCAACTCTGTTACATTTCATTATAATGCGTATCTAAACTGTAAATTAATTTAATAATAATTAACATAGGTACCTCGGAAAGTTAGTTTGTAGGATTTTTTAGATCAATTCTGTGTTTTGTACAGAAATTAATTATACTGGTATTAAAATAGAAACTTTATTTTAAAAATTTTGGTTTATTTAAGATCTAAAATAAAAACCAATATTTGACAATAAAATGTCTATGGTGTTCAAATGTGAGAAGGACCTAATTAAAAATTAATTATTGAAAATTAAAAATTACTTATTAAAATATTTTTTGTTTAGATACTCTATATTCAATATTATATGTACCACAATTTTTGATAATAAATTATGGAGTTTACTTTATAAATAGTCGGAAAATCGAAATATTATCGGTTTTTAAAATTTTTAACTTTGATATAATAGGTTAACATATTTATACGATATTAATCATTACATATTTCTATTACACTACTATACCTACCTTTTAAGGTAATATTACAGATCATTATTAAAAATCTTCCAAATAAAAGAAAATATAATTTATTTTGTCTTATACTATTGTCGTATCACAAATAATTTTTGTGACTTAAAGAAAAATATTTTATTTAGATTCCTATAAAAATACTAGTATTTTTTAATAAATGAGACTGAAATTTTTAATTAACATTAAATAAAGTGATACAAACAAGTCTAAAACTATAAATGTCTCAAACTCCAAATAAACTTGTTTAACTCTTTGAATGCTATGGACAGTATACTCGTCAGGTGAATGGCGTACTTACGGCTCGTGTATTCGCTAGAGTATATAAAACATTAACCATTCATCCTAAACATTTTGAAACTATACCAACCGATAGATAATAGAATTTCAAACTTTTTAAATAAAAATAAAAAAATTCTGATTTTTTCCATGGTGTAAATCAATATTTTAATTTTTGCTCTTATCAGAGGTTTTTATTAACATCAATATTTGTGATATATCAATTGCGTGCAAATTTTACGTTTCACGTTAAATGATCATTTTGATTTTATAAACATTTGAATTTTGAACAATATTATTTTCAAATATGATACATTATTTCCTTCCATCTTTACTGATTGTCCGATAATCGCGACATTTTGGGAACATCTATTCATAAAAATGTTTAAGTTACGTATCTTAGTCAATATTGACTATTTTAAATTTCTGTCTTCGACACATGATTTTTAATTAATTCAAAAATGTTTTGAGTATATAAAAATTGGGGAAAAAATATTAATTTTATACAGTCCTGGAGGTAACAATGCAAAAAAAGTATGTAGAACTAAAATGGTCAATTGAAGTTCATTAGTAGTTCATGACATTTAATTATTAAAAATCAAAGTAAATCATTAATTTTAACTAAAGAAATAATTATAATTATTGAAGATTTCGCCTACATTTTTAGTCTATATCAGCGTTTCTCAACCTATTGGTCGCGAAATCATTTTTTTTTTACTGAAAAGCGTAATTATGGGCCTGAGTCTCAAAAAATCAATAATTTTGTATAATTAAATTTTTTATTTAATATTTAAAATAATTTTATAAATTTTAAATAATGAAATTTTTTTAAAATTTTTAAACCGAAAATTAGGTAAGTAACAATAAAAATTAGTTAAATTTATTAGGTCGCATATACAAATAAGTTGTAAACCACTGGTCTATAGTTTTGTTTTTCATTCTATATTTTAATTGTATTTTAGTAATTTCTGGAGTATTGTATTTTTGTTATCCATAATCGTTAAACTTGTTAAAATTATGAGTTCAGAATACATTTTGATTTATCTCGAAAAAAAAAACAAAGTTTTTTGTTCGCTGTAGGTTAAATATTATATTATATTTTAATAATATAAAATAATACGTTTTTTCGTGGAAACTAATATATATATATATGATTATTATTGAACTAGTTCTTTTATTGAATTTAAATCGTATACACTAGAATTTATTAGGTTTCCATTCAAATAAAAAAAAAAAAGAATTCTTAATCTGATAAAATCAACTGAAAAGTTTTCTAACAATAACGCAACTGAGTAAAGGTATAGGTACTTGAATAAATAAAGACAAAACTGCATACACAAAGGAGACATTTTACGCTTTATACTCGTATATCGTAATAACACCTCTATTATTTTGTGCATTAATTTGACTTTTAAGCGATAATCTTGCGCCGTTTTAATTCATTTATTTTCTGTGTTTTTAGATATACACAATGTGAAATAATATTAATTTTGTATATATTGCACTAGATGAATTTTTTTAAACAAAAAATATTCGTATTCTTGTTAAACTTTTTGCTAAAAATTTCAAATTTAATGATATTTTATTTATGTAGTAGTTTTGGTTGTATTCAAATATAAAACTTGAGACCAGGTTCTAGAATATTAAAGCATTAAACAATATTTTAATAATATGATTTGTAAAATAGTACGATAAAACTATAAATTAAGATTAACTAAGGGATATGTGAGAAAGTTAATGAGTTAATTTAAGAATCAGTTTTCTTTAGAGGTTCATAATTTAATTAACATTTTAGTTTCGGTTCCAAGCTCTAAATTCTGTTCCAAGTTCATACCCCAATATTTATGTTAATACATAATTTTTAGACATTTTACTGGATTTTATACATAATTTATAATTTAGACACTGAACTATTTCCACAGACATTTTATTAAATAAAAATATCTATGGAAATGAGTAATGAAAATCGTTATATATTATGTAAAAAATATATTTTTTTTTTTTTGGCTTGTTCAAGGCCACTTAGGTCCATCGTAATTTCTAATTTCTATCAAACGTTAAACTTTCTCCATCCCTAACTCTTATAGAAGTTGAAGATCCTCCCTGACTTGGTCACTCCATCGGTGTCTTGGTATTCTTAGTATTGATTCATCGGGCTTCCACATGGTGACTTCGTGAAGTGGTCTGTTCTCCGCATCATTTTATAATTTTTTAAATAATTTTATTGAAAGAATCTTAATCCAATATATTCCCTATTCAGTTTTCTACTCGAAGTGGTGCTTTCCACTTTTACTGACCGTATATTTTTTTCCTGCAGGTGTTTTTAATATAAATTAAAAATATTTTATTTTTTTAATATGAATGTTATATTTGTCATGAATTATAAATGATTTAATGTGTCCGTCCATCCGTCTGTTTGTCCATTCATTTGTCCGTCTGTGCGTAGTTACTAGTGAATAGTTATGAGTTTGTTGATTTTGTTACCAGAAAGTTATAATTATGTGTTCATTGGTCATTAAAATTCTGTGCTGTGGTTACTAATATCGATATTTATAATTTTTATTCATTATATTTGTGTTAGGTGTCTAAACATACGTATATCCTAATATACATAGTTTTATACATAACTGGCCTCTATACAAATTGTTAATAGAATTAATGTAGTTTATTGCTGAAAATACGTTTAGAAACCAAGAATTTAGTACGCTCGATGAGTGGCCTTTACAAACTTTTAAGTTTCTAAATATTAATTTGGCCACCTTATTTCCCCGTTGTATCCATCCATCTGTTTGTAGTTACTAGGTTATATAGTTATGATGGCTACAACTCGTTTGCGCACATTTACCTTTTTTACGACTCGTTTGTGCAAAAAAATACATAACTAAGTTGTGCACACAGATTTTAACTACATGTTGCGAAATACTCTAAGAAGTGAACTCGTTTGTCTACACAGATTTCAGGTAGATATCTACGGTTAGGGTTAGGTACATCGATGTATAGTTTATACGTACATAATGTATATATTATTAAATGTATTATACATATCTATTTTTTAATTTACAGTAATATAATTACATATAATATTAAATTTATCTTCATATTCTATGTTATTTTAGTTTTATCCTATTCCATTAAGTATTATTATAATGTATTGATATTGTATGTAGCCATGTAGGGATGTAATTTTTTATGTATTAATTTATTTGGTTTTACGTACAAATTTTTATCTGCATTATATTTAAGAATACTTCTAATAATTTCTCACATCATAATTTAATTAATTATTATGCTCCTCATGGTTATGAGTATTGATTACTTTTATAATTTTGTTGAATTAATTAACAATAACACTCGTGGAACAATTTTTAATAGTATATTTAAAAATGGCATCGCCACTTTTAAAATTCGGAATTAACTACATTTATATTTATCGACGCTAAAACATAATTTCCCTCCCCGCGTTTCAAAAATATTAGAAATTTCGATGTGCATGGATATACATGTTTCCGCACCATTTACTGGCAACCGACAAACGATTTAACACAGTCACTAACGTGTGAAACTATAAGCTTATCAAATAAAATCCAAAATTATGTTATCTATACAGACAATTAATTTATTATAAGATAAACATTGCTGTATTTGATAACTATTTGTAGTGTATTCTGTACGTAAATAATTATCGTACAGATAATTAGTTATTAATTTATATATTATGGATATTTGGTAGATCAAAAATTTAAAATATATGTTTTCAGGTAAAAATTTAAAATGTGCGCTAACGAGTCATTTGTTTTCAGGTCATCGAAATTTTTACTGTGCGCAAACGAGTCGTGAACTTTAAGGTAGAAAAATTTGAATATGCACAAGCGTGGTACATCGAGTTACGATTGTTCATTTGGATACCAGAAAAATAGGTTTATTTATAAATTTATAATATATATATTATTTATATAATATATATAATAAATTTATTATAGGTTAATTTTATAATATTTTTTATTACATAGTTTCGAGGAAAATTTCGTTATTAGGACGATAGATATTATTTGTTGTTTTATATTTTTATATCATTATTTCATTTATGTTTACAAGTCGGAAATTCAGTATACTCACAGAGTGGGGTTTTTTTTAAACCGGTTTTATTTTCTAAACACAATTTTAAACATATTTTATCCCCATTGTTTTACGTCCGTCCACCTGTCCATAGTTAATAGTGATATTACTAGGGAGATAGTTTTGTTTTATAATATTTTCAACACATAATTACGAGCAACATTGTTGATTTGGCCACTAGGAAGATAATATATATATTACATATTTTGTTTTCTTCGCATACATAGGTATATATAGTAGCTTAAACAAATTCTTTTAATAGTATTGTTTATGTTTATAGTTTAAAATTCGTTTAGAAACAATTTAGCACGCTCGCAGATTAGATTTTCTTAAATTGTTTATTAGTTATATCATATATTAATACGTTTAATTTAATTTCGCATTTATCCATGTAAGAATGACATAATTTTTTAAAATTTCGTTTTTAAACTGCTCGTCAAAAATATCGATAATTGCCCGTTTTTCGAGTGATTTTCTAGTGATATTTACTAGGAAATAACGTCATTTTAGTCTATGTTTAGGTAACGCCTTTTACAATAACATATGAAATACGAAATCGGATAGGTTACCGTTTTCCTATTAATTTGCGCATTTATGTTGTCAAACATTTGTGTCACTCATGTATTTCTGTCACTCGTTACCGTGCGGGGTCGTTGTTTTGTTTATACTAGATTATTGATCCGCGTATTGGACACTGGAAATCCAGCGCTGTGCCCGACCGGCGAAGAAGTTTCGTATTATTTTTCTTAACACGTGATCGAGTAAAAAATATCATATATTAATATTATTGGAAATCGTATACAATACGCTTTAAAACAATTCGTCAAGACGACACGATGGATGGTAATCTTATACGAGTTGTACATTTACACGTTAAAACATAACACCGACTTTGTTGACCGTTCCCGTTTAAAAATGAATGGACGATTTATCAAAAATAATGAAAAAAAAAAAAAAAAAAAAACATAAACTCGGATTAATTAAGTTAAATTTATCCGAAGGCCCTTCAGTTAATACTTGACAAAAAAACGAATCAAATAAGCTACACGTTTACATAATGCTAAAATAAAAAAAAAATTATATTAACTTAATTACATATTCCATAAAGAACGATAAATTATCTATATTCTACGTTTTCAATATAAATTATAATAATTTGTTAACATTTTTTAATTCACCAGTAAATATGTATTTTTAAATTTCCATTTGAATATAATGTATAACGAACTCGTGGAAATAAATACTCGTCTATATATTATAAAACATTTTCTTCATTAGTGGTACGTGTGGTGAACATAATATTTTATCATGCACCGCAACAACAACATCTAATTGTATTGGTAACTTCCTATATAACATATTAGTATTATAGTATATATAATAATTTTCAGATATTGTTTATGTTGTACAAGGGAAAAAGTATAAACCTAAAATATAGGTTTTCCGAAAAGCAATTTTAAAAGAGTCTTGCAAAAATTAATGTAATGAATATATATATATCTATACTGATACTCGTATATATATCTATTATTTAGAAATCAAATTATAAATGATTGAAAAAGAAAACAGATAAGTTAAATCGATTTCACAAAAAAACTAATTTGAAATTATTGTAATGTAAATGATAGTAAAATGAGGATTATTGAAATATAAACAAAAAAAATAGGAATTTTGACAATTAAAATCCGAACCATGAACTCCAGTTTAAGAATCCAAAATCCAAAATTTTTCGTCGAATTAGTATTATTTTATATTTAAATTTCTCATATGCAATTTATAAAATAAATTTAAAAATTTAAAAACTCTAATACAAAATAAAAGAAACCATTAAAATTGCTTATTTCAACGAGTGTATAATATGTAAAGTTTCATTTTGGATTTTTTAGAGAAACAAATAAACGTATTATTGATATACCTACGAGTATTATTGTAACAAATATTTGAACGGAATAACAACTAGGGTTCTGAAATAACTTGATGAATTATTAAAGATCGATTTTATGTTTTATCGAAATATTTCTAAATTAATTTGAAACTTTTTATACTTGAATAATTATGTATGTTATCTTACTGTAACAGAAATTATTTTTTAAATAAAGGGTTCAGGCATATTCGTCTAGGATTAATCTTTTAAAGAAATTGTGTATGTTGTTCGAATCATTCCGTATATTTTGGGTTGCATTTGAGTCTTTCTATACTTATTCTTGGGGTGCTGCTCAAAATTTCGGCTAATTGAAGACGAATTCTTGTTAATATGAACAATTTGGAGATGTCTGATTTATGGTATGAGGTTTGATTGAGTTAATTGAAAATGTCCAATATACATGATCGAGTGAAAATACTACTTATAGTCTCTAAAATTTGTATATTATGTGGAATGTTTGCTCATTCATGTGTTTACGTTTTGAAGTTTATATTCGTATTAGTTAGAGGTAATATATTTATTCCGTTATAGTCACTATAAGAGATTCGTCTTTCAAATTGGTTCTTTAATAGCTTTTCAGGATGTTATTTTTGAAATCGTCGGCGTGTGACAGCTTCGTTTGCTATTTAGTCGGGGCAAGTTCATTTCTTTCAATACACACGAAAAATTTATGATTTTCTCAGAGGTTGAAATCGATGTTCGGATGTGTTCTGAACTATTTCGTTCTTGGATTTAGGGTTTCCGATTTCATTTATAGCGTTCAGACATCGGTAATGTAGATATTTGGTTGAGTATTCTGTTGTAATGGCCTAGTCTATATGGCTTTTTTATGGCACATAATTCAACTGCTACTAGTAAATATGCTACAAACATTTGATATTCTGAAATTTTTATTCGATATTTAGTCTACATTATATGCTGGTACTCGTATGAATATAATTATTTTCATCATAAACAGTCCTATTTAGTCTATAAATTAGTAGAATTCAATAATAGTTTTATTAACCATATAAAATTATATGGTTTTTAAATGCATATCCTATATCGTAGCCTTAAATATTCGCATATTTATTGATTATATAAATTGGCGACACAATAAATGTTCTCAAAAATAATCATTATGCTGCAAGACAATACTGAATTTAGCACTTAAACTGAGAGAAATATTTTAATTTTGCTATTTTATCCAATGAAATTTATTTCTTCAGTTTTGTTTGAAATAGTTGCGTTATTTTAATTTTTGAAAATACAATATAAAGTTTATAAAAAAATAAAGATCCGTGATTAATTCTCCCTTCTATAAACACGTATATATGTATATTCTCAATTATATTGCTGTTTTTTTTCGCATGGGCTGAAAACTTACACTTTAATATACAACGAAAAATACAATAACGGAAATAATTATTTCCACTAATATAACAATAAAATGTACACCGTTTATAAAATGAGCCGAGATAGGAACAATGAACTTTATTATGATTTAAATTTATGAATGATAATTATTATTACCAATATAATTAGCTTTTTCAACGATAATCGGTCAGAATATTTTTGAATATTAGATGTTATATTGAGATATTTTTACTCAAACTTAATCATAATAATTTAAGTGATATTAAATGGAAATTTATTGAGAGAATTATAAGTAGGTACATAGGATGAACAGTTCAAGTTAATTTCCAATGAATACTCCAAATGGATATTTTCGAAGAAAGCAACAATTTGTTGCTACTTTTGTTTATATGTAATATGTATATATTATAATACTATATAGTTTTTCTTTTAAAAATTGTAACTGTGTTATAAGTTATAACAAAAAAAAAAAAACAACATATTTATATATAGGTTTATATATATAATTTTAAAAGCGATGTCATAGTGCACGATAAAGTTTGGTATACGTTTTAAATTTAATTTTATATGTTTATAATCAACTAGATTTAAAATTGAATCATTGGGATTTATATAAAAGTTATATATTTTGTTTGAAAAACAAAACCCATTAATTTCACATTATATCAAAATTAAACTTTTGAATTCAAACATGAAATACGTTATCAAGGATATAAATGTACTTAGATGCTTAGATACTTAGATACTTAGATATAATATGTAGACAATGTGTTATGCGGATATTTACTTATTTAAAAGTGGTGTACATTTTGAAATAATTTTAAATTAATAAATGGGTAATATACCTAAAATATATACCTAGGTATATTACCCTAGGTAATATACCTACACCATAAAATATGAATATAGTATATCGTTTGGTATTATCTTCCAATATTTTAATCATAATTTTGTAATAGGTAACTAAAATAAAATTGGTATTGTTTTGAAATTTTCGTAATAATAAGAACACAGATTATGGGTGTTAAATCAGATTATGGTAGGTATACTTGGGAGTAGAATAAAAGATATCCAAACAACATATTGATTGGGGCTGTCTCTACGCATACGAACCGTATTATACAAACAAAATAACTATAGTTAAATATTTAATCGGATAAAAATTTGTTGGTTATCTATTTAGAATCCACAGAGAATAAAAAATTTAATTTGGCCAAACTTCAGTAACCGCATACGATAATTTAATAAGTTTATTACCGCTACAAAAATCAAGTACATACCTGCTGGTTGAAAATAGGTAGATATTTTGTAAAAAAAAATTGTTATACTTAATATTGTTGATCAATAAATATGATTATTATACTAATTTGTTTTAATGCAACATTGCCTCGATATAAAACGGAGACCAACTAGTCACGTCCCAAAGAGCAATATTATTATAACTTCATATTTACATAGGTATGTAAGGTTTACATAAAACCTTTGTATTGTATTGTCAGGTGCTAATCGTAGTCTAATAGATTTACACGATGATTTACCTTATCGAGTAACAGGGCAAATTGAAATGCATTTTTGGTATCTATAAACCGTCGGGGGTCACTCGCTTACATGAACATTTTAAATAAAAAATGTCCACAGCTACAAATCTATAATATTATTGTAATTATTCAATTAAACGATATGTACGAATGATCAGTAATATTATTTTTAAGTAACAGAATAAAAAAATACAAGTTTTATTATGTTATATCCGATTTTATACGGAATGAAGTCGTACTTAATTGGTAATTAAATGAGCAATAAAGCATATGGAATCGTACTTATAAATCGGTAAAATATTCGGAATCGTGATCCGTCACTATATGTAGATCTAAAACGACTTATATTTTCTGTCATCCACTTTTTTTTTATAGGTACCTACTTGATATTTTCATGAATATTGTGCAATGTATTAATACATCGAATAGGTACATAATTATTATTTTATGCATAATATACTCGTAACAGTGACCCGGGTCGGAATTTATCGGTGTAACTGAAATAAATACATCTAAAACGAATTTTATGGGCAATATTATTTACTCGATGTGGTGTTTCATAGCAATACGGAAAATATTTTCGATTTATGGGGCGAAAGCGATTTTTGTTTACTTATATGTGATAGTAGAATAAATACCGGTGGAGTCGATGCCATATTGGTGGAATCGTTTTATCTGATGTATTTGTTAAAATTAAATAAAATCAGATTTCAAAATTCATTATGCTCTTAGCGATATTATAAGAAAATTACTATTGATACTTAATACTACAAAGATTCAAAGACATAATATTTATATTTACATTATATTTCAAAATAATTTATATTAAAACGATAAAATTACCCTAAAAGCAAAAACAATAACAATCCCTAACATTGTCGATTTCGGCAACATGATAGTTGATAATATTTTATGTTGCGCGTAAAAAATATTTGAAATTTAGTATAAAAAACATTACGTTCCCAAATTTCAGAACTAAAGGCTAATAAATTATATGTATCGACCGACAAAAAAATACCAATTTATATAATTTAACTAAAAAAAAAAAATAATTATTTGTATGCTTCGATGCGTTTTAATTATAAATTTGAGTTGAAAGGAGAAAACGACAATAATTCATATTTTTTATAATTCACAACACAATATAGGGTAAATCTTGAATAATTTAAATTTTAAATTTTAAATGTATTTATATATATGTATGAAAAAAAAAATGTATTTTTAGGTTTTAAAATGAGTAAATTTTGTTTCTCAGAAATCAATATCAATTAGCTATTGTCAATGACGAACTACCATAACGAGTTGAGTTTCTAGTATTATATACAACTATGGGGAAAATACATAACAACTCTGTATTTATATAGTATAATATTTTATTTAAATAATTCTACAAATTACTAAATTCCACTATAAATATTATAATATTATATTTTAAGCAATTTATGAACTAGAATCGTCATTAAATGTGGTTATAAATTTAACTTCAAATTCAATAGCCATATTATTTTAACCATACTTATAGTATTAGACAGCCATATCTAGGTAACTTGATGAATCATAAATCACGGACAACATGCATTCGGTATGGTGTTTTAGTAAAATATACCCAGAAGTTTCATTATTTATCAAAAAGTTACTTAAAATTATAAATACTTAAATTATAATAATACGAATAACTATAAAAATTTTATTTTTGTTTAGTATTTTCCTATAATTATAAAAATATATCGAATGAGAAGAAAAATTCTATTATAAGTATATATTATATTATAACATTACTATTATATTATTATAGTTTCAAACGATATTAACATTGGATGTAGTACGCACAAGTCTCGCTTAACATGCCTTAGTGTAAGTAATCATTATATTAAATTAAAAATATTTTTATTTAAAATAGTTTTAATTTATAATACAATATTTTGAGCATATTTTGGTATTATTTAATAATATATAAACTGTTGTTCGTGTTCATTTCCATTGAGTTTATTTTATACTATTAAATACACAATTTTTAATCTGAAATAAGTTTGAAAATGCCGTTTGTAGTATACCATATGGATTTGATTTAAATCGTTTGACGAAAATCATAATGAACTTTTAGAATTTTAGAAGCATGAATGAAAATTGAAAAAATATTTGTCAAAAAAATACATTTGTGAAAATAATTATAATTTCGTGTTTTGTTCAAAATATTAAATACTAAAATACTGCTATACTATAGTATATTATTGATCATATATAAAATAAATTATCAGAAAATAAGAGCCAGCATTATCATAAAATATATAGTCCCAATGTTTATTGTTTTAATTATTGTTATTGTTATTGTTGGTATTATTAATATTTTGCATTCAGCTTTAATCAATTTTAATTTTTCAATTTTTCAACTTTTAAATGTATAATACAATTTTGTATTCTTTTTAGGTATTTTATTAGGTGTTACACTCGTGGAACTTATGTCAAAAAAGATTATCTACACTATATAGATATCCTTATATTCTGAATAATTATATAATTTTATAATTTGAATACCATTCTATTTAAAACTAATATATTATATTGTCTAATGTATTTTAGTTTTAGAGTAAGTGATACACATTCTCATAATAGATTTTATATTTAATTAAATAAGTCATCAAAAAATGAGATTTTAAATTCTATAATATTATTTTATAAACAATAGAAATAATAAAATTTACAAATAGTTTGAAATATTTTTCAACATTATTAATAAATATATAATTTCAAAATAATTTTCTTGTAACTTTTTCATTTCTATTTTAAGTAAATGACGAGTAAGTGATGTTTTTAAATTTAAATTATGGATAAAAAAAAAATAGATTCGTTAAATTATTTAGTATATTATTCATAAAAATTTTAAAACTTGACTTTTAAAAGTTCTTTTTTTTAAGTTTTTCATAGATTTTGACAACAAAACCGATTATTTTGAAATATAATTTAGTAATATATTACCTTATTATTTACGAAAAATGAATTTTTTAACTTAATTGGATAAAAATGTATTTGTATTTCTCTTATCTAGATAAATGTACACTTCTAGTGTTATCATTGTCAAAATGTTAATAGTAATTTAGTTATCTTTTTATTTATCTAAATATGTAGGTAATTTATGATAATATTACACGAACAAAAATATAAATGTGTATTTAGAAAATTAAATACTTAATCAGTTAAGACATTTTGAAAAAAAATATGTAAGCATTTAATAAAACTTACCGTTTAATCTATACATATGTTCTGATATTTTGAATGTAATCGTTAAATTTTAAGCAAAAACATGATAATTTCTGATGTAATCAAATATCACAAAACATAATAATAGAAAACTAATTATTTCTAACGTGACATCTTATTTTTTTATGTAAAGGATCCATTACAAAAATGTAGTACTAGCTATTATCGTTGTCTTTTTCTTCTTTATACGATTAAAAAGATGCAAGTAATTCGACTAGAAATTATTATATAATTGATTCCATTGATTCCATTGATTCAACCGATAATAATTGTTTATAGTAATAAATTGTCGACAGTTTTTTAATCGAAACTATGGGCAATTCTGAAAGCGACTGTACAGGTTCAGTTTATGGTGATGTTTTGCAGAGAAAATTTACTTCTACGATACCGAGATTTAACGTAATTGTATTTATCCTATTTATTGACGGAATTCGAGAGGTGAAAAAATTAAATGAAATAATGCCCGCTGCCCGAGAAAAATATCCACGAGCACTACACTCTTCTATACGTTTTTTCTATGGCCGTGGTAATTTATTTGAGCTTTAGGTTTTTCTTCCGACAAAATCCGAGCAACGTGCGCCAGGCGGGCGAGCGTTTAACCACACATGGTGGAATAGTGCGAAGTTTGTAACCTGAAACTCCGGTGGCGTTTCGATATTGGCCGCAGGTTTGGTAACTTACTGTTGTACTCAACGTACATTATTATTGTAGTGAATTCCACGTGACCCTTTTGCCTCGATTTTAAAAATTAAAAAAAAATACGGCATATAAGAAGCTAATATTAGTAGAGCGAATGTGGTTAGTTGGAAAATGGTTTTTCCAAACTTTTCCCTTTCAATTTGATTAGTTCTGAAATTTATTTCTCCAACACATTCACGAATACATCACAATGATTAAAATGATAAAAACGACTTTCCTCAAAAATGCTAAATATGGATTATGGTATACCTAGTGATGACCATAGAAAACTATTCGTTTTAGGATTGAATTTAAAATATTTTTAGAAAGTAAAGCATTTCTGACTATTGAGGTGACGTCTACGTTGGGAAAAATTTTTCCAGAAAATATTTAATTGGGATTGTTATTTTTTTTCAAATGGGATTTTATTTCATTTATTTTATTTTGTTTTTTGTACAATCGACAAACTATCCAATTGTTTGGTTTTTTTTATTCGACAAAATATTTTATTTTGTTTTAAGTAGAATGGAGGGTTCTAATTTTGATTTTATGTCGAAACGAACTGTGACAATCGTGTAAATTTTCATTCTGAATTTAGACATTTGTTAATTTACTAAAAGTTTGACCCTAGATCAATTCATTCCGATAGGCAAAACCTATCGAAAAATGCATTAAGCAATATTTACTATCCAACTAACCAAAAAAATTTATATTTAGAGAACTCAGAAGATTCTAATATAATAATTTCATAATTTCATTTCTTTTCAGGTTGTTCATTTATTTTTACAATATATCAAATTAAGCTCAGTATATATTTTCAATTAGTCCTATGGTTTAAATTAGTTATTGGGGTTACTAATATAAGATACATGTTGACTTCTATAGTTTCGACCGATTAACTTCAATACGCACTAGTATACGAGACGGGAGATCGTCAAGTTGAAATGCATAAGATGGATGTTTAATCAGTTAATTGTATATAGATTTTACATAAAATAGTGTCACTAAAATTAAAATTAAATTTATAAAGGTAATTTTCATTAATCAATGTTATTACCGTAGCAAAATATATCTTAATGAGGATCTTATGATTTTATATGGTGATCGGATAATGCGTGAAGATGTGTTTTATCCAGAGATCGTTATCTTTTCATTGAAGTTATTAATTAAAAATACAATTAAATGAGTATTTATAGTAATTTAAAGTATAATTTTATAATAATTATGTTCACCGAATCAAAAAATCATTGGTAAAATTAACAAAAGGCAATAATCAAATTTTAACAAACGAATATTTGTTGAAATAATACATTTTTTATTATTTTAATGTATATATTGGTAAATTAATAAAAAAAAATGTGTTTACAATAACAAATTTATTTATAAATTTTACAAAATATATAAGTTATAATTTAGTTTAATTAATAGAAATTTTATTGTTATTACATTCTATTTAAATAGACTATTTTGATTAACAAATCGGCGTTTGTTCTACGAATAAGAAAGAAAGAAATTAACACAAAATATTTATAATTGAATTAACAAAATATTTGTTAATTCAAATAAATTTGTATTCAATTATAATTTTTTCGTATACTAGTAGATATCCAGAGTGTATACATTTTAAATTGTACGTTCTTCCTAAAATTAAGGAATCAAATTTCGACTTTTATACTAACTCGGGCATATCTACGGAATAAAAATTGACCTACTTTCAACATAAAATTGGCTTGTTTTACGCCTACGAGTCTGCTGGCGTAATAATATAACGTAACCGACGAAATTTTTGATACGTCTGTAGAGAATAACATTAGGGTCAGGCCACAGTAGCTGGTTTGTTGCAAAAACGATTTTCAGGTGCATACCAAGTCATACGCCGATACTTAATATAGAAAAATTTCAGGGTTCGATGACATGGTTTTTCCCGGAAAGCCACGTATCCTGTGATGCCGTTAAATTAATTAAACGCTCTTGCCAAACCGAATTCTTCGGCAGCCAAAACATTCTGTCTAATATACGCACTTATTGTTGGCCGTGTGGAGAATTGAAAATATTTTGCTCGCTATGCCACGCACAAGCATATATACAAATTTATTTCGCGTATAGCCGGTATATAAATTTATATACAGTATATGTATTATATTATACGAATGTATACTATGTAATATGGTCAACGGTTATAAAATAAATATATTTCTTGAAATTTGGTGACGTCTAGTTACCTATATCACAAAACGTTCACCAAAGATCTGTTATGATCCCGAAAATATACTAAAAACGGCGGAAAATCCACAAGATCTGCTGAATAAACTACTCCAAAACAGGATGTTATATTAGGTATTTAAACGTTTTTATTTATGTCCTATGTAAAAGTAATTTGCAAACATACTACCCACTCATTATCCCTTTAAGAAAAATATTATTTTTTGCTGGTGTCCACATTCAGTGTTTTTGACATATTATAATTACGAAAAAAGTCAAGAGTGATTTAAAAAATAAATACATTTAGTTTTAGGTACTTTCAATAATAAATTGATTAATATTTAGAAAATATTATAAAAATCCGATGAGATTATCTTTGAAATATTGTCATTAACAAATTTTTATAACTCTAAAATCACGAGAATATGTATTTTTTTTTTGATTTGTGTACACTGTACAATGTATAATGTAAATATTATATTTATTTAATATGAAATATATCATGATTATACAACAATTTTACTTGTTCGTTTATATTTTTTCTTAAAACTTGCTAACCCCTAATAATCTGGATCATCATTATATTGAATATTATATACACGCCAGACCAAAAAAAGAGAGAAAAAGTAACAAAGGATTATTTAAAATTAATATTATGAGTAAAAAGTAGGTACTATGTACGTAGCATAACTATCAAGTATTCTGTACTTATAATTATGATAGGTATATACATATATATATATTATATTAGAATAATAAAGGATAATTAAAAAAAAAACTAAAATATTTAATGACTGATAAATATAATATTTAAATATCAATATAGACTTTTCATGACACATTAATATGTTAGTTTAAAATTAAAATAATATAGACTTTAAAACTGTATTTTTCAATAAATAATAACTGAAAAATTATATTTAAAATATAATTTATAATGAAATTTATTATATTTTTTAAAACGACAAAATTCCTGGAACAAAACCTAATATTGTTTAGAAATATAGTATAATATTCATATAAATTACAAAATCGAGAAAAAAAATTACATAATTGTTATAGAGTACACTTCATTATAATGTAATTTGTGAGATTTTGAGAGAATGGTAAGTTAATAGCAGGTAACGAATTTAATTAAATACATTAATGAATTTGAGTCAACTTTAGTGTAATGAGTTGTGAATAATCGCAGTGATTACGTTGCTACACGAATTAGGAAGAAACATAAATATAATGTGTGGTGTCATTCTAATTTTTGAGGTAATTAATCAGTGTTGTAAAAAATATTTTTTAAAATTTATTAAAATACAATATTTGAAATACTTACTAAAAAGTATTCAAATATATATTTTTAAATGCATTTGAAAAAGTATTTAAATATTATTCAAATAATTTTTAAATTATTGTCATACTTACTACCTATATATTATTATGTTTGACTAATGCAAATGTGAAATACTGAAATACACAATAAAAATTGTTTATCTATATCAATGTTGATACATACATTAATAATTTATTGATAAAACTAAATTGGAGTATGAGAACATTTTATATTTATAATTTAATATTTCTTTATTTTTGATATTATATTAATAACATTAGAAATATCTATTGTTTATTGGAAAACAATTTTTAATAGATAAATAGTGAGTAATTATATTATATAATATATTATTATTTATTTACAGTTGGTAGGTATTATTGTTTAATTTAAAGTAAAAAAAAAACCATACATATATATGGTTTTTAATCAAATGGTTAATGAATTTACAGTTGTAGGATTATTTTGAAGTTTGCATAGGCCATCCTACCCTTATTTGTTAAAATGCACACAATAATACCACCAACAATCACCATAAAATCATCAGATAATGACAATACAAAAATAAAAATAAAATGGTCTGTATGAATAAAAGTATTTAAATAAAAGTATTTGAATTTCTGCAAAAAATACAAATAAAAAAGGATTTAAAATACTTTTTTAAATACCTCTTGATCATACTTAAAAAGTATTTTAAATGCTCTAGAAGTATTTAAATACTTGTATTGAAATACTGTTACTCAAATACATGACAACACTGTAATTGATATTATTATGCACATGCACATTGTATTGAATAGAGCGAACACTATACAGTAAACCGTTGTTGTGTGAAAGAGGTCCAATCTGTCACATAATCGTATCCTTATTTATATTATACATACTATTATTATATTGATCAAAAATGTTTCTGACAATTTTCAAGTTCCATGTAAACTTTATTGATTCACGATACTACGACTGTCTTGTAAACAATATATTATACCTAGAATAATTCAAACTATTAGCATTACATTCATTTATCTATATAATATAGAGATTCGAATATATTTGCTAGAAATGGATCCGTTATATTGGAACGACGATGTATAAACTGTGCTCGGGACACTCAACCCAGAAAACTAATGGATAATAACACATTGTCGTCTATACAAAAAAAAAAATAAATAAATATCGTATTAAAAAATATATAAGTGAGATTATATGTTAGATGCTGAAACGTACGATCTTAGAATATCGACCAAACACGTCCCGAGAGTTATCCGACAAAAAACTAATTTATAAAACTGACGAGGATTCTCGTGAGAAGGTCTAAATTCATTTCTGACTATTAGCTAATTCCTGATATGACACTGATATATGGTATTAGATGTCAGTTGGGTTTAAATCGTGTCAGTTTGTTGCTGTTTTTGGGGTTATACTTAAAAGTGTGTTGTGCTAAGATATATTTTCGGATTTATTTTATTTTATTATAAATAAGTTATTTAGAAAATCTTTTAATTTCAGCTTTTAAAAATAGTTCTATAACCCAGAGCCCATTCGATAAAAGTTGATGGATAATAAACATGTTATTTTTTTATTACTGAAGGTAGAAAAATTCGAAAGACGTCAAAATTTAATGAGCTATTTAGTATTTCGAAAAAAACAACTTACTGTAAATTACATTAAATTAAATAAACATTAACAAATATCTTTATTCTATACTTGTTATAATTTTTTTTTTTAATAATTTATTTCGTTTATTAAATTTTTCGTGTAAAGTGATTTTTTTAATAGCAAATTGGTTTTTGGGAGTACTTTTTAGAGGACATCTTTTGATTTTTTCAGTAGTTATAATAAGTGTAAAGAAAAACTACCAGAAATATTTTATAAGTTCAGAGAAAATAACAAATAAAGTTATCCTATTATAAGTTGATTTATTATTGCTTTTAAATTAAATTCATTCACGATAACTATCCTATCCAGTGAGCGAAGTGCTACCATCTCCTATTGACAGGCTTTTTTTAGAATATGCGAGTTAAAATAATTAAACGTGACTTGTTTTGAATGCAAAATGTATTACACTGCTATTATACACATATGAATAACAAATTATAGTCTTGATTTTATCGCAATGCACTCCAAAATTTGTCGAAAGAAAAATATTTAGTGTTTGTCTAAGAATAAAAAAAAATATATCGACTTTGTGGAAAAACGAAATATTGTATATAAAGAATTAAATAACATAAAAAACGCATCACTTTCGAAATAGGAAATAAAATGTTATAGTATTTTATCGATTTGGCCTTTTATTATTGTGAAAATGAAAGTGACTGGTATTAGTGAATAATAATGTTCTCACGTACCGGAAATAGTAGTAAAATGTGTACCATACTTGAAAAAAACAATTTTCGGTAAAAAAAATCTGATGGAAAAGCACTATTCGTACATACGAATGAAAGTAAACAAAACGTTTTCTTTTATCGTTAATATTTAATATATAAAAAAAAAATAATATACTACACCGACATTCAAATCCAACACTTCTGTTATGGTGTATAAAGTGCAAAATAAACTTCTTGTTGGATTTAAAATATACATTGTATGTCTGCAGTGTAATACTGTCATTTTTGTTTTTTAATTAGCATTTATTATTATACACCCAAGAAAAATTGTATTTATATTTTAACACTTAGTACAATATAATATACATAGTTTTATGGAGGACTTTTTTTTTTCCAAGTTCAGTTTATTATGCTTAATTCATTTTATTATTTATACTTTAATTTCAAAATGTTTACGAATCTATTGAGCATACCCAGACAAGGTTTTATACAAAATCCCTGAATTGAATATCCTCTTTGAACATTTTTTGTATATTAATCCGTACCTATTTAGTATATTTTGTTATTTTTAGAACGATTAAAGAAATTCAACATATTTTATATTTACCATTGTAATAAACTCAATATGTATTAACGTTGTTTTTGGTGCACATTTTGTGTAAAATATTTTAATATCCAATTTCATTTATTATACGTATATTACTTAATAACTTTTAGTTACTGTATGAAATAATGAACCCAAGTAATTTGAAAGCAAGCTCAATAGTTATAATTAATATGCATGTAATTTACTTTTTATGTACCTATTTGTGGCATATACGAGTATATATAAATAGTCCACTTTCAAAATAACCGTAAACGGGCAGAACTATTTTTTTCAAAACATTTTTACGTTAGCAGTTATAGTGACACTTAAGCATATCACTTTTAATAAAATCATGCCATGTTGATAAATTATTTATTGTAATAATATAAAAAGTTTTTATCATTTCAAATTTCCATTTTTGGATAGCCATAAGTACATCTATCAGTTCCTTTCAGTTGTTAGTGTTCATTCTGATTAAACGTATTCTATGAATAGTTCTGCGTAGAGTTTATTAAGTTCATACATTGGCCGTTATTGATGTATATTTAATATCATTATGTTTCGAGAATAGAAAAGAGAAGAGAATAGAATAGAATATATTTGAGAATAGTTTTAGGTTTCATATTATTAAATTTAACTTAATATTAATGATTTAAATGTATTATATAGATATTTATTTAAATTATAATGCTTACTAGTTAGGTACTTTCAGTTTAATACTATTGAAAAAATCTGTACCTACACAAATCATTATTAGAGGGAACTGAATTTAAAAGTAATATAATTTTTTTGATTATTCTTATTAAGTGTACGAAACAATGATTTAGAATATAACTGTTCATTTGAATTTAATATTTTATTTCAAAAAGAAATACAATAATAATACGCGCAAATTTCAGAATTGATCAAGTTTCAGTAATTTTTTTTCACATTTTTCGGACACTACTAAGTGCTTAGTCATTATTTACGTAAATCAATGTCAGACATACCCAACTTTATAATGGAAAAATCTTCGAGTATTTCATTTAGAGATATAATAATAACATAATATAAACGTCTACTCTCTTGAGAAAAAATGTGTCTTGCGCAGATGTTGTTTGATCGGGTATAGCAGATAAAAGCATATTAAAATTGTGACTACTGCAGTGTTTCTTTTAGAATTAGGGCGGTCGGAAGCTCTGTTTGAAAGATATTTTATTTTCTAATATTTTCTTCGGGTTCGCTCACGTAGAATCTTGTTTTAGGAATCTGCAGTGAAATTTACCGACTTACGTATGGACGGTGTGTACAGTGTACACGTTTTGTCGGTCGTATACTCATATTGTATATAACGTTAGACAAGAGATGGGTCGTGTGTGGAACGGGGAAAGGCTTAAGAGGGGTCTAAAAGTAATTTTCACTTGTCGAGATATATATATATATATATATATATAAATAAATGTTGTATACGATGACCACCACCTAAAGGAGTAGGCGAACTTTTCGGACGAACACGAAAACGAACTATTATAAACCAACAATTTTTCAGTGTTCGCGCCGTTGTCCGGTCGTGCATATAAATCACATTTATGATCGTGCTACATTTAAGCCCTTCGGTATCTTATTTTAATCGAATTCCTGTGTGTAACACTGTGTTAATTTATCGAGCTAGGTATGTACACTCGGATGTATTCAAAATTTTTTGATTGCATCTTCTGAAATATTTTTATCCGCGATTATTAATTCTAATTGTACACAAGGTTTAATAATTAAAAATACAATTTAGGCAATTAAATATATTTTCATATACCTAGATATGTAGTTGACATATTATAAACGTATGATAAAACTAATTTAAATAAAGCTCATCAGTAAGCACTCTTGATGGATGTGTTTAAATTGAAAACAATGGGAAACAATTTCGTTCAATAAAACGAATCTTAGTGGAGCTTATACCAATTATGTACCTACACAAATATAACTAGGTACCAATTATACACCGGTATCATTTTTGGGTACTTTAATATTTATCGCTTCGATAATATACGAAAAAAAAAAATAATAATAATAATAATAATATTGCTTCGATAGATTTTTCCACTTTGTTTATATTATAATGTGTGCTTAACGCACTAATAATTCGGTATACACTACAAAATACTGTATTAAAAATTGAAATAGTAAATATAAATTATTATCATTATGATATAGATAATATGGTATGATAAGCAAACAGTGTATGAATAAATTATTGATATATTTTACATTATTCTAAGATATTTTATTGTAATTAAATTAAATATTTTGTTCTGTGCACTATTGTTAACGATAATTTACAATAATAACAATTTCAGTACTACACGAAAAGTATAATAAATTGTTTGAATTAAAGAATATAAAAACTGTCATACATAGGTAGTCAATTATTTAGGTGGCGAGCATGGGCTCTTGGTACTGTTTAAATGCAAAGTACTACTGAATTTTTAAGTAGAGACATTGTATTTTTGTGTAATGCGACTTTCTATTTAGCATACACAGTTTTTTTTTACTCAACACCGGAAACATTCATTTATATTATATGCAGGAAATGTGGTTTTTGTGACCATAACCACAAAAAAAAACGTTAACCACTTTTCTTGTAATTTGTTTTTGTGGTCTCATAATATTTACATAATTATTATGTTAAAGAAAGGAATAATAATAATTAAGGACTAAAGATTTATATGTATAATTGTGATTAATTATACAGTGCTCTAATAAATTCATTTTAGAATTTAAATGTATGTATTTCCATTTAATTCATTTGAAAACTAATATAAAGTCTTATCCAGTCTTAGAACATTTTTATTTTGTGTCACAATTGTTGAGATATTGATAAATATGTCTGACACAAATGTAAAAGTTAAAATTTTGCATTATTGAATTGGAAATATGAACTCACCCAAACTTCTTCTAATATTTTAAATATATTTACATATATATATATACATGTTAATAATATTTATAATCGAAATTATTACAATTTGGTATAATTAAGATTAATTGTTGTCTCGAGAAAATTGAATTTAAATAAATTTTAAAAAAATAACAGAAATTCAATTATCAGTTCATTTAAACTATGGGGATAAAATTCGTTACTATTTAATTATTAACTATTATTAATGCGCAATATCCTTAATTTAATGGTCCTTGCAGCTTTCACCGGATGAAAAGTGAAAACCATTTAAGGTAAATTAATTAGTCTGAACATATTTTTTATTGCGTTTGTTCCATGTTATTTAATTTCGAAAAACAATTGTCATTGTTAAAATGAAAATGAAAATGGAAATAAAGTGAGGAATACAAAGGTGAAAAAAGAAAAGTTGAATATCCAGAATACAGTATAAAAAGTTTTACCTGTATTTTGTACGCTGTGCATTTGGGACATTGTAAAATAACGGGGAAAATATATTGTTTTCATGAACTAGGTGACATCCGAAATGCTATTGACGAAACTGACATTTTCAGTGTCTGGGACTATTACGAGTGTATCAAAAAATAAATAATATTTATCGACGAATTTGATATTCAGTTTTAAACGATTTTGTGGAAACTTGATATGACTTAAAAGTTAAAATTGAATTACGTAGATAAATATATTAATATTGGCCCATAAAATTCCAAATTAATAATATTATTATCACCCGTAAAACCTTTATTAGAATATGTTTATAAAAACAATATTGCAAAGAATTTATAAGAACTTGATATTTATGTAGAGTACCTATGTATTACATTTTATATAGGTAATTGAACATTTTATACCATTGTAAATTAATCATTTAATATAATAATAATATTATAACGTATTAAGATACATATAGAAGATAGGCAGATAAAATGTGATGATAGGTTTTTTTAAATTGAAGATTAAGAGCAAGATTTTGTTACTATAAGCATGTATTATTTATCTTAACTCTTACAACACAGAGATAAACTTTCTGATATAGGTATAACTTATATTAAAAAAAACTGTTAAAGTATTTTTTTTTATTGAAGCAATAAACAACATAAAGTATATATTATTGGAGTTTAAAAATGTGCTCATAAAAAAATAAAATAAAAAAACGTTACAAAATACCTCAACTAAACACAAAAAATAGTACGATTTGTTGAAACGAGGAAAGTAATTTTTTACTAAATAGCTACAATTTAAAGTTAAAATGTTGAAAAAAAAGATAATAAAAAAGCTGTCCAGATACGGTCCTTAGACAGGCTAGTGTATTATTTTTATTATTATTATTATTATTTCAGATTTGAATGGAAAGATAAATCATTGCATTCTAAAACAAATTCTGAGTATAGTTTGGTATGATAATATTTAATATTATGTTAAAATGACGTTTTAAAATAGCCATTTAAAAAAAATCGGTTACCAAAATGATTATTTTTTCGTCGTTATTTAATTTGTAACCTTTTTTCGTTAGAATCTTTAGTTTTTCATTGCCTTTAGGAATACTACTAGGAATATTAAACAATAACCGTTCAAAAGTACCTACGGGCTAGAATGAATTTTCAATAAAAAAAAAATAATAATAATGAAAAAATAAAATAAATAAGTACACATTATTCGAAACGTATATAATATAATAGTAGGGTAGTCCATTTTACGATTGCCCATGTACCATTTTTAAACATTACTACTGCGTATATTTTTATCGGTGAATTTTAAAGGAATTTTGCCGTTGTTCGCAGGCTGCAGCTCTAGTTGTACGGTTGCATGTCGTACGATACGATCGCGGTATATAATCGACACACAATAATTATACGAGTATATGACCTAGCAAATAGTAATTTATTTTCACAGTGATATTACACCGATATAATGGAAATTAATAAAATGTACACGACAATATTCTTTCGGTCTATCGCTTCGATCACCCGTACAGTTTAATTCGAAAATATCCGTCGATTTGCGATAAAATACCACGTCGAGTATGTTAGAAGTTTAATCGAATATGGCTCAAGGGTACTTCTTTATAGAAGTATGGGTCGCATCAATAGACAACTTACAATATTCACAAAAATGTATAATTGGGCGGTTTTTTTTTTTTTTTGAGTGGAGTTACGGCGCCAAAAGAAAATATCTCGTCTCCCTATAGCCGTATAAATCATCAGTTGGCGACGTCGCAATCATTTTCTGGCTTATTAACGTGTTTTTACGGTCTCGTAACAATATTATCATGCACGGTCGTATGATCATAGGCGATAAAACATGTTTGTCTGCACGTCGCAAAGAATCCTTAGGCTCCACGTCCTTATCACGCATGCGCGCAGACCATAGATAATAAATAAATCTGTATTATCCACAAACTAAGATTATATTATATTATATATTATCTTAGTTCGTGATCATAATAATATAAATTTTGTATGGGAAAAATTTATAATAAAAATTATTCTTATAAATTAAATTAATTCTTTATTATCTATAATGTAAAATTATATTCAACTTAACGATGACGAAATAGATTCAGATTTCAATTTTTATACAAGTTCTTTTTTTTTCGGCAGAATGTATTTTACCCAAATTTTTAAATCAATTTCTTAAAACAGGCCGTGTGGATAATAATTGTTTTCGAAATGGTCCCATCACACTATAGACTCCAAGCATTATAAAATGATTGTTAGTCACTTTCCATAAGAATGAAAAAAATTTGTATACAAATTAAAACGTTAATCTATTCTGTCATTGTTAAATTGAATAAAATTTTACACACAAAAATGTATATCACAGATTAAACATTTAATATTATGATTAATATAAAAATGTATAAGGATAGATAATATAGATTTATTTATTAGCTATGGTCTGCGCGCATGCGTGATAAGGACGTGGAGCCTAAGGATTCTTTGTGACGTGCAGACAAACGTCTATATAAGTAATTGTCGCTTTGTAAAAAAAAACCTTGAGAAACCCATAGATAATAAACCATTTCGGTCATGATAAAAGCAAATACTATATATTATGAAGCACAGAGTGTCATTAGGGTGGTCTTCGATAATTCAGCGATATGCTTTGTTCGCTGTAAGAATGATTGATGTTATAAGGGTTAATGATAAACATAATTGTGATGAATTTAAAAATGCATACTATTAATACCACGGATTAAGATCTATCTTAATCCGTGATCGACACTACTCTGTGTTGGCACCTGACAGAAAAATGTTAAGATTATTCTGTTCGATTTCATTTTTCTTTATTTAATTTCATAATAATTGTTCTGTGTGATTTAAAGTACAAGTTTACAGTTGATTCGTATATTAGTATAATCGATGTTTAATTATGAGCAATGAATAAACATGAAAATGAGATTTAAAAAAAAAAAAAATAGAAAAATTTATTATAATATATAATTATTTATGTTCTACCAAATTATAATACCTATTATGTTACCTTTTATCATTGATTATAAATTACTATAGATTGGCCACCGTCATAGAAAATTATACGCGCCGGCTATTCATCCGATAGAGTACATTAACAATATGAATTGAGTATAATATGTTGTATTTCGACGGTCGATCTTTGATATTTTGGACTACGAAACGATAAACGGGTTTTCGTCGCCCGACAAACCTCCGCGCACGACACAACCGCCTGTGATAGTCCAATACGAATAACAATATTGAATTTATTGTTAGAAATCGTTTTTGTAATTTGTTAAAATTTGACAATATTATTATTTTTATTACTCGATGCAATGTTGCGGTCGCATCGAAACGGTCTCGTTGTACAATTAGTACAAATACCTACACAGATATGCCTATCCTAAAATACGTATTTTTTTCTTAATTGGACAGTTTTAATTAATCTAAAAACAATTTAATGTATAGTTGATTATTTTTAACATCCTATAGGTTGGCATTAAACAATACACATTTAATTTTAAAATACAAGAATACTTAGAGGTATATATTTTTTAGGCTCAGTCAAAATTTTACTTACGTTTACAATGTTATTTTTAAACATTGATTTTTTTTTCAATATTGACTTGACATTTAATTTGATATAGGTAGGCACATATATAAATAAATATTAAACACATACCTATAAGTATTTTTCTATTTAAAATATAAATATTATTTTATAGACATAATATTATATTTATACGAATACTCAACTAATATTAAAAGTAGTAAAAATTAAGCAAATTTGTTTTTTAAGTACCTATCTTATTTCTAGGTACCTATACACTATACAACTAAAAACTTAAGATGACGTGGATACCCCCTGAATTCTAGTGTAAAAATATGTTTACGCAGAATGACGATAATTCGTTTCACAGTGGTTTAAGAATAAAAACCTAGGTATTATATAATCGAAATTTAACAACATTTTGGAGGGAATGTCATATATTTTTTTTTAAATAATCCTTATAAAAAATGTTACAGCCGTTTAAAAAACTAAAAAAAAATGATTTTTGAATGTTAGATTATATGCTAAATATTTAGTTTATTGAAAAAAATATATGACATTTCCCCAAAATGTTGTGAACTTTCGATCTTATAATAGGTGTTTTAGCTCTTAAACAACTAGGGAATGAGAAATCGTAATTTTCCGTAGGTATGTTATATATCGTAATTTTTAATTTATATGACCATCATTTGAAGGTAGTTAACTAAAAATAAATAATATGTCGATTATTGAGTTCAAGACTGTAGCAAAAGAAAATAAATGTTTTCAGTAAAACGTAAAATTAAACAAGTGTCAAGTATACTTCTATCCTCTATATCCATCGATCAATAATTTAACTAATTTTCTTTATTTAATTGTAATAATACAATAAATGATGTACCTAAAATGATTTTAATACAGTTTCTTTACATTTTTGCAGTCTTAATCGGTTTATATTTATTTACATAAGCATATTTAAAGTAATAACAAATACCTACTCATACATATTAATAAAGAACAGTAAAATAATAAAATAAATATATTTACATAGAATCAAATTAAACATTTACCATTAAAAACATCGATGAAATACATAGATGAGTGCAGTGAAAAAAAACAGCGATGTCAATGTCCATGGGGTTTTTTATGCTCCTATTTTAATAATTATTATAATATTCATTATTAATGTATAAACATTTCATATAAAATAGTTAATAAATATTATGATTTTTCATAGGGTTGAAAGCAGTATATTATACTAAGGAATTTAATATTTATTAAATTATTATGAGATATTCTTATATGCAAATTCACAAGTCACCAACAGTCTTCTCAAAAACATTTTTGCCTATGTAAAATAAAAATTCATGGTAAATAAGTATACTTCAATCAGTTTAACTGAATTTGAAAACAAATTTAAATTCATAAATGTTTATTTAAGATTTTACATGAAAACTAATTCCAATTTATTTATTATACCATAATTCATGACAAAATAGATCTATTTTGTCATGCCATAATTCGTTATAAGATGTTTTCATTTTTTTCAAATTAATCATTTAATTTAAACTGTTATTCCTACAAAATATAGAATACGTTATTGGTCTAAATATACGTAGGATATATTCACTTTCAACCATCAAAACCGTTTTGTATACTAATGTTAAACTGCAAGATAACAACTAAAACTTAAAGTGTATAAATGTATAATATACCAACATCCAGTAGGTAGCCAAGTTAACGCGGCTTATAAAAATGAAAAAAAGAACATTAGACACACGAAACCGCATTTTTCATTGTAATATACAGATGTTTTAATTATACAATTATGTTTATTTTATTTTTCTGTGAAATTTCGAGAACGATTTAATCCATTTTTCGGTATGTACAGTAGGTATCTAAATTTAGTCAAGATGATAAATTTAAACGGGTCATTTTTCGACTTTTTTATAATTTATAAGGAATAATTAAACCGTGAACAAAAAAAAACTGGTTATTACTTATTTCCTTATAGTTTAGAAAATAATTGTTTAAAAAAATTGTGTATATTTAAACATTTAGTAAAAGGTTCAAGCAATACGTCTAAAAATGTTAAAATCTAACGTGTATTAATATATTTAATATTAGTACAATGTTTGGTTAAATTAATCGAAACATAATAATTATTATAATTTAAATATTTTATTAAATTGTTAGAAATAATTCCAAACAATCATAAGTTTAAAAATAGTCATACATCCGCTGTTTCATTAGAAATTTGAACGCCTGCGTCCTGCCATAAAGCCCGCAATACAATAATGATCGTGTGCTAAGCCGCTAAGGCATGTGGTACCTATACGTCATATCCATATGATTATTTTCACTCGCCTATACCTAGTTACTGCGCGTTTTTATAATATTATAAATATTAATTATGCTTTAAGTGTTTACGTGGTAATTGTATTAAATTAATTAAGGCCAATTTATTTGTTTTATTACTATAATATATTTATATATTGAACGATCTTCAAATATCGGATAACATTAGGTAGGTACCTATACAAAAATTCAAAGGTTCATCATTTTTTAATTATTTATTATTTAACAGGTAGGTATGTATGATATATGCTGCTTTCATACAATATCTAATGGATTTCATACTATAGGTATTGTGTTATTTTATATGTATTTATTTAAAAACAATAATTAGCACTTGATTCTTAAACATTAACTTTATTTATTTATATGCAATAACATTCAGGGCCGTATCTAGGCACTGGCAAGAGGGCTTTTGCCAGGGGCGCAATAATACCAAAGGCGCAATTTCAATGAGGGTCCGCCTCAATTTACTGATGATAATTTTAGGCGCGATGCATCAGGAAAAACTGAGACAGAGTAAGCGTTTCCTTAATAATTTTGAACAGCAAAAAAACAAAATAATTCTTTCAACTTTCCTCCGAAAAAAATACTTCAATTGAAGGGCTCCCTGCAACAACAGGGCAAGTCCATTTTTTTCGAAAATCAATTTTTGATTGTTTTGAATGCGCCATATCATCACAGTTAATACTGTTCAAGAACAAGGTATGTCCAATTGTTATTTACGGAGATAACGTATCATATATTTTCTACTTGATAACAATATTTGTATTTTTTAATTCTTCACTATTGTTTTATTATTTAGTATCT
>JAIPRL010000061.1:0-16607 GCA_025469235.1 Pemphigus obesinymphae | reverse complement strand
TAATAATAATAATAATAATAATAATAATAATAATAATAATAATAATAATAATAATAATAATAATAATAATAATAATAATAATAATAATAATAATAATAATAATAATAATAATAATAATAATGATAATGATAATAATGATGATAATAATAATAAGAGAAAAGCCCGGCCCGACTGCCCGGTTGAGTTATTATATGTGCCCGACGATAATAATATATTTATTCGCTTTTCGCCGACCGCCGACAACTGTAACAACACGAGTCGCCGAGTCGAGGGACTACGGGTCAGCGCGGGTCGCACATTTACACGAGTATTTTATTATTGCGTACATTATATTATTATTACACGAGCGCGCGCGCGGAGACAACACCACTTCGTGTGTGACAGGCGAACGAGCGACGAGGAGGGGTTTTTGCCTCCTACGACTCACACGTACAATAAATACAATACGACTACTAACTATCCAATGTATATTACAATAATAATGTAACGTAATGTGCGCTGTACAGGGTGATCGAACGTCACGATTCGAGCCGATTCCGCGAGTTTTACGGACTGATTTTTTAAAAATTATTTTTTCTGCTCTAAAAATTCACGATTTCGCGTGAAAATGTACATTTTCATATTTACACGTGCACTCTGTACATGGTATATTTTGCATGTACGCGGTGCCGTACGCATGCATACAGAGTGTACCTATCGTTCTCTCCGCGTTTCGGGTCCGTTCCCGATTTACGTACAGTGTCGTAGCCAGTGGGGGGGGGGGCAGAGGTGCCATGGCGGCTGCATCCTAGTTGGGTCCCAAAATTAAAATATCTATACTAGTTGGGTCCCGGATAATTTTAGGTACTACACTAGTTGGGTCCCGGATTATTTTATGTACTATACTAGTTGGGTCCCCAATGTTTTTCGGTAAATACTGCACTACACTAACATTTTCCTTCCATTTTACCAGACTTAGGACTGTCTACGATCTATTTTTGACGACAGGTATGGTTAAAAATGTTTTTTTGTGTAAATAATAAAAATATAAATTATTGGAATTTTACAAAATATGATATAATACAATACAAATGAAAAAATATTAAGTGTCAAAAATGAAATATTAAAAATACATATAATATAAAATACAATTAAAAAAAAATCACTTTTGTATTGGTAAAAATTTATAAGACATTAATTTTACAAAATCTTGGGTTACAAAAACCCAACTAGTATAGGACCAAAAAAAATCGGGGACCCAACTAGTGTAATACCAAAAAAAAATCCGGGACCCAACTAGTGTAGCACCTAAAATAATCCAGGACCCAACTAGTACACTACCTGTGATTACTCCCTGGTGTTCGGGACCCAACTAGGATGCTCCGGCCATGGCCCCTCCCATGTGCCTTTTTTAATTTTTTTTATAGCGATTTTATATGATCTAATTTTAACAATACTAGCTTTATAATTACAGTATAAGGTCTATGGCTTATTATTTATTATTAACGTACTTAACGCGCGTGTTTTTACAATAAACCTAATTATGTATGTTTTTTATTATCTTATCAATAACCAAAACTTGTGTTCGTTAAATTCAGTAGACAAGTTTAAATAGGTTAACCACGATAATATATGATAAGCAAAAGATATTGTATTATCTATGTATGCATAGTCATGGATAGCCGTTCTAATATTTAAATCAAATTATAATATTCAAGTTCTAATTTATTGAACTATAAGTATAAATCTAAAGTAGCATAAGAGTTAAGCTTGGCGTTAGCTAACATAAATAAAGATAAGTTAAACTATAACAATATAGAAAAAGATATTTTGTCGGAATTTTCTAAAAGATCTCCCAGAAGGATGCAAATGTTAGATTGGACAAAATAAATAAAATATATTTTGCCTAGTTAATAAGTTTATTTTTCAGTTTTTTATTTAAATATTAATATTATATTTATTACATATTATTTATTTACTATAATTTTTTAGTTATTAATTATTATGTTACCTAAGCATTAAGCATTCTAGTAGTTAGTAAGCATTTTATTAATGTTAATATTACTTTTTTAAATATAATAAAAAAACAAAAATGTTATTTTAATTATGGTATTTATTGCCTCCCCCACTTGCTTAAATCCTGGTTACGCCACTGTTTACGTATATCATATTATTACTTGTACTATTATTATTGCCTATATTATATCGGTAGGGATTTATCGCCACGATTCACGTCCAAATACGAAAATACGATCAACGAAACGTAGGTATTTTTCCGGTTTGTCGACCGCGACAACACGGTCGCACGCGCGGGCGGATAAAAACGTCTTTCCTTGTGCACTGCACATATATTATAATATATAAGAATATATAATATATTTTTATAAACGGTCGTCGATTCGCAATCGCACAAACGCGCACAGGTGGTTTATCAAAAATCGCTTTCAGAAAGTATATTTCGTAAATATATTTGGGCGCCCGCGGATAATCCGCCCGGTTATCCACCTATAAGGACCAAGTCAATTGTAATCCATCAAACTACTTGAAAAAAATAATGTACTATACGTATATATATATATCCATACACACAACATTTGAACTTCAAAGTTTTACTTGTCCAGCAACTTTATATTTTAAAAATATGTTGACTAAAGTAAAGTCGACAGCTATATGTATGGCTATAGACTTTTATCACCAAATAAAGTCATTAACCTATAGTTTATATTCACTTAAGGAATTCATAGGTACTGCAGTAAAAATATATGAAAATCGATATAACCATGGTAAATAATTAAAAAAAAAAAAAAGAAATATTTGGAATTTATTTATATGTTATCTACAGGTTTTTTAAATAATTTATGTTACATAGGTACGACTAGAAAAATTTCGCTCTATTCGGGAATAATTATAATAGTTACCTATTTAAATTGATATAGAATATGTGAGAATATTTTTAATGAAAATTCCAATCTCCAATTTTAAATTTATACCTATTTTGTGATTGGTATATAGGACTATATAATAAAAAAGTATTTGATTTTAAAAATGTTTAAATAAAAAATAAAATACAGCACTACAGAACTACAACTACTTACTAGTGAAAATTCAATTTAATGTAATTAATTTTAATTCAGATTTTAGAACGCTTTCATAACGTGTTGAAAAATATCAAGTCGATTCGAATACAAAAATCAATTTGGTGGTTAGGATTTTTCGAGTGGCGTCGTATATTATACAAATTTTAAGTATAAAATGTTTGAGTTATTTTTTGTATTCGTTGCCAAATAACTACAACTAATAGGTACATTATTATATATTTATATCTACCTAAATAAATATAGTAAGTAGATCAATATTGGTCCTACGTGAAATACCTTGCGTTTGAAATTCATGGATGGGCAAAAATATTATATACAAATAACAAAAAAATAATTGGCGCAGATTATGAACATGATTCAAATATAGGTATACTATAATCTATAGTCGATTTCCATATAGGTTGAAATTTGTATTTTCTACACATGCCATAAATATGTAACGCATACGGTCCAATATTTAACAACGTTCAAATCGAGTATTCTGACATAGGTTTGGCCAACGTCGTGTAATAAACTTTTGAAGTCACGCGATGTCAGAACTGAAACGTTTTTAATAATATATCATCATATAAAATTCGATTAAAATTAATTGACCTTTACGATCAAAATATTTTCGAATATTTTTTTATACAGTAAAATAGGAATATGATTATGTGTATGGACAGTTATTAGGTTCATAACCACGTGTGAATAGATAGGTACTCGATTTGTGCGGGACTACTGTTTAAATATTATTTAAATGTTATGTTAACTATACCTATTAATAATTATGTGGTAGAATTAAGTATATCACATTGTTTATGATGCATAAAGGAGAATTATATAAACTATTAATATATCATAGCTATACAATATACAAATAAGTTACCCTAAAAATATGACATTTAAATAGAAAAACGAAAACTACACAATATTGAAAAACTATTTAACATAATTTCAAGCATCGTATTATTCGATAGTGAATAAAATTATCAAGTATTTAATTAGATATTATATTATTAAATATTGGTAATTTCTTCATACAATAAACACGGTTTTACGCGGTACAAAATTATTTGAACCGTAGATATTTATAGTTCAATAAAATGATTAAATTCAATGAGAAGAAGAAACTTATCAATGCTGTAACTTTTCGGTTTTTTTAAAAACAGTACTCAACAATGTTTCAAAAATAAGTGAAAAACTAATATTTACAGACAAATAATTTTAGGCTTTTATGTATATATGGATTTGGAAATTCTACTATAAATATGGCTATTATAAGTTAGTCGCAGGCAACACAATTTATACGGCCAATTTACAGATGTACAGCATTATCTTAAATATAAGTTAATCTGAATTTAAACCATTAACTACTAGAATATTCCTTCATAAAATATATAGTAATATTATCATTTTTTCTAGGCAAAGCAGCCAAAAAAAACCACATTATAATTGATTATATACTTATTTATTATGTACCTACTACAGATTCGGAATTCGGGAGCAATAATGAATTGGATTCAACAAAGTAACAACAAATGTATAATCAGAGAAACTAACAATAATATATTATAATTAATTTCATTTTTTTATACGCAAGCTATATGAAAAATAAAAATAAAATGTATTATACGTGTTTAAAAAAGGTCAAGGTTGGTAACGAGTTTAATGTTATAACTTACTTTTATAAATTTTAAACATCAATGGCTTCACGTTCATGTATATTTTTAAATCATTTTACCGAAAACCATTTTTTCGAATAAAATTACTTTACCCAATCGTTATATATGTACCTATACCTTTTCGATAAAAAAATTTATCAGGAAGGTACTTTATAAAAATATATTTTTTTGGCATTATCAACAAAAAAAAAACTGACCAAAAAATGATTTAAAAAAAATAAGTTTTTCATTTTTCTTTGGAATTCCGAAAACAATGAACCTTTGAGCCTGAAATATTCACAGACTATGTATTTTGTTTTTATATGTGTATACATGAGTATGTCATACAATTAAAAAAAAATATTACAGTGAATAGTAATAGTTTTGTATATTATATTACATCAAGCTTCACTGAAAATCATTTTAAGAAATCTTACCACCAGTAGATATATATACCGCAAGTATTTCCTAACCGATTATAGTTATGTGCTTCCATCTCTATCTGACCGGATGTTTTTTTTTTAAATTTAGATGTTAAATTTTGGTATCATTTGATTTTGAAGTTAAAACAAATAGTAAAAATAAATACGGAGAAAAAAATATTCAATTGCAACTAATAATTGAACTTGAATAATGTTTATTTTGAAACCAAATTTATATAAAACTCAATACATATTTTTTACCTGAAATCAAATAATATATAGCTTATAACTCCTTTTTTGGGTATTATTTATTTTTAACTATTATTTTTTAACTATACTATTAACTTTATAAGTATACTATAATTTATTATATAAGACTTGAAAACATATTGTTTACGAAACGTTATTCATCGGGTATACAGTTTTCAGCAAAAATATCTTCTATAACGGTGATTCCCAACCTGGGGGTAATTACTCCTAAAGGTGTAAAATAGGATTTTTTGAAAGGTAAAAACAAGGATAGGATCATCGAGTTACGAAACAAAATTATTAACAAAATCAAAAAAATGTGTTTTATTAACAAAATCAGAACCTAATGAATTATATATTAGATAATCAATTATTATTTTATACCAAGTGTTCGAGCTTTGAGAAAAAATGTTTGTATTTCTGAAAATGAAACAAAAAAGTAAGGAGAAAGAGTACACGCCAAAATAACAAATTCCAAACTGGCTACCTTACAGATTTCTTCGGAGAAATCAGTGGTGGATTCAAGGGGGGACAAAGGTGGAAAATTCCCTCCCCCAAAACCCATTTTTAAATTGTATTTTCCATACTTTATAAGATTTATTATGCAATATAACATGGAATAATCTTAACATGTTATACAATTTCGGGCTTTTGCTCCTTTCCCTCAAAAATCTAACTCTGGATCCGCCACTGGGAGAAATAAATACTCTTAGCCTAAGCGTGCAAGGGAATATAATGAATACTTTAACAGTCGAAGATTAGATTGCCAGTTTTCTTCACAATTGCAGCTTTACAACGCAGAACTGGAGTTGAGGGCGTTTATATATTCCCAGAAATAACAATAACGTTCGACACAAGAAATAATAAATGTTCATCATAGATGAAATAACTCTCCATTTATCAGTAGTATGTTTAATTAGAAAATATTTTCTTGATTTGGAAAATTTTCATGTAAACTCTTGCATGCTTAGACCCTTTTTAGTGGATAAAGGAATATTACGAGATATGGAAATTGAAGCCAAAGCATTGGAATTCATGAAGATAACACAGTGTAAGTAGATTTCAAAACACACAATTATAGCAACATTTTGACGAAAATTTGATGGAATGTATCCATTTTAATCGAAAAAATCCTTTAAAATACCGATTTAATTCGCTAAAATTTATAGGTGTGAATATGGATTTTTGAAAATTTAAAAGAAAAAAAGGAACTAATTGAACTTGGAGCACGAGTTACGATATGCATCTGTCAAAATATTTCCACCGAATATTGAATAAATTGTTAGAACTAAGCATTATAAACCATTTCATTGATTTACATTACTTCTTTATTTAATAAAAAACAGGTGTTTTCTTTGTTTGAATAAATATATTATTCATTTTTTGTACTTTAAAGTAACAAAATGCCATAGCTAATTTGTTTTTCGAATTTTACTTTTTTGAGAGTATTATTGCTAATATCTAATCTTCTTTATGGGTAATAGTCTCAAAAACGTTGGTAATTCATAGATATTTTACAATAAGATGTAGCATTTCACGTTGTGACTTCATTAATTTACGGTCCTCGCCGATTTAACATTTACCTACTCAATAAAACTATAGTATAAGTATAGAAAAGTGTATCCATGAACGAACCGATAGAAGGATGAAACTCACCTCCAGGGTGGACGGAAAAGAAGGTTTAAGTGATGACCCTTTACAACAGAAGTATACTAGGTATAATCTATTAGATATGTGGGCAAAGTGGGAAGTTTTATAACCAACTGATAAGAAAATACAGTCATACAGTTTTTCTAGTCGATAATATTATAAGTATTATACACTTCCCCCATCATCAACCACTACCGCTACCGTTATTTTATCATAAGATCGTGACTGCAGAGTGTAACATGGCGAAAAAAATTAAACAAAAAATAAAAATCTATTACAATAAATAATTATGGTGAGAAACGTAGGAGGACGACTTTCATCGGTGCGTGCACCGAAAAAAAGCATAGTACGTTTTTTCCACCTCATAGAATAATAGCTGGTATATAGTCATTCATAAATGCCTCACAGTATACAGCACATACATATATTATTATATTAATTAATAAACTTCAAACCGATTTCGTCCGTATTATATATACACATAATATATTATATATAGTATCGATGTGAGCCGAACTATGTATACTACTGCTGCCGGTTGTACTTATAATCTATATAGTGATGCTGCTACTGATCCACATATTACACACACACACACACACACACACACACACAGGAATAATTAAATACTGTCGACAATAATATTGTGTACATACACACACACACTTTCACCCGCCAGTCAGTGAAATTTGACCGGAGGATAACTGCGCGGTGCTCGCGTTCTCGGGTATATACAATTTTTCTTTATTTTTTTCGACTCTATGTTTTTTACGACCTCGGCCATTTTTATTATTATTATTTTTTTTTTATGCGGGTGCTGAACGTATAATACAAAATATCCGTGTCGACGACGACACAAGCGTATAGAATTTGCATCAATAACGTGACTATGTATTATTATAATAGTAGGTATATATATATTATTATCATATAGACGCGTATAGTCTTGCGTCTTATAATCTCCTTGTTTCGGTGCTCCACAAAAGACGCTATCGGGTTTTAGAACGCCCGTAATTAATAGCCTCGGAGCTGTGCTGTGGTCGCCAATGTGTAAATAATAGACTTTAACGGGTTTTACGACACGTCGCCTCGGTGACTCGGCGAAAAGTGCACCGGCACCGGCAACGGTTGATGAGAGACGCCCGGCGGCCGTCCACGATCGAGTTCCGGAAAAGTTGCCAGGAAACCCAATTTAATAAAATTAAAACGTCATCTGCAATAACTCAATAACTATATATATATAGTGTGTTGATAACTTTGGTGTGAGCACGGACGTTATAAATTATGATAGGTGGGGGAAGAGTGAAATGTATAAATACGCTAATTAATACTAACTGAAAAATATTGTGAAAAAAAAATTTTCACGCTTCGCTCGACGAATATTTTTACTTTTATAAATAAGGAATGTGGGAAGAATATTCGAATTAATTAAAACTTTTGGTTATACGTCCAGGGGTTAAGCTCATTTAAGGGGGGACGAATAGGGATATAATTAAGAAATATATAGGGCTAATATATATTCAAATTAATTTTATGCTCCTGAAATAATGATAAACTCCAAGGAAGGGACGATTGCCTCGTCACGGTATCCCCCCTCAAATCCATTCCTGTAATTATCAGTGTCTAGGTAAATGACAAACAAATGAGTTTCGTAACAAACATTGATGGTAATAATAAAAAAAATTTCAAGTTTGATTGATTAAACACTATAAGGTATATAGATAGTTATTAAACATCTACCACGATCATTAACATAAAATATATAATAGAGACAATTAAATAATAATAATAGAATATTACTAATGAGTATATGTAATGACGATAATGATTATAATATTAACACCTATATAATTATATAAATAAATAGTTAGGAAAATGGGTTTATTTGATCTCATAAAAGCATCTAAAAATGAGATTTATTTATGCGAAATGACACAATATCCAAATTTAAAATTTAAAATTTCCAAATTTCAAAGTATTTTCATCGTACAAGTTGAAACGAATAGCAGTCAAGCAATTGAAAAAAAAATCAAAAGGCTACTCGTATTGTTTTGAAAAATATTTCAAAAATCTTTTTTATGATAAATCAATTAGGATATTACAATACAAATTGGCCTACATCGTTCAAAATATAGTTGTTAGTTGTATATACTAATAGGCCATTAATTGGGTGAAAAGAAGTTAAATTTCGAAGATTCGAAACTGACCAATATTTACTCCAATTCATATCTAATCCAATATGTACTAAAAATGTACGAATTTATTTATGTTGGAAGAAATACTAGTTAGAGAATCTGGTCAAATCCACATTCAATGTAACCATAATTTATATATAGCCTAATGAGTAAAGAGTAAAGGCATAGTAATATTGATAAAATAGCGATTGACGGCTGACGCGATGTCGTGAAAGGTGTACAAAAATAATCAAATAACCAACTTATAGCTATACTATACTTACTAAATGCAGAATAATTAATTACTTAATTCAAATGGTATATAATTTATTGTTATGTATTATCAAATATTAGATTTATGTTGTAATATTTTGAAAAAAATTAATAAATATATATTTAATAATATAAATATATAGCTAATATTAATATAAGTATATTATAAATTATACGTGTAAGAACAAACGGATATAATATGGAAACGATAAAATATGATTGTTTCTGGATACATCGTGAAAACAACTGACATGATGGGATGTCGATTCATTCATCTTAATATCAAATATGGGTTATGTAATTATGTAAGTATCTGCGTATACATAAAAAATCATTATAATATTATACTTTTTTTTGTTTCAAAATTTGACGTCTGAGAATAATTTCTAATTTTATTTAAATTTTATGATATTCACAAAATTATATAATATGCTTGTATAGTAATAATATACAATTGATTATATACACAATCAATGATTATACTATAGAAAATGTATTAGATAGTTGTGTTACGTCTTACCTAAATAAATTAGCTTACAGCCCATACAATTAGTTAGTCATGTTAAAATATAAAATTATATCTTATAGTATAACTTAAAAATTAAATAGTTGTTTAATAAAATATTTCGATAAAAAGGGAATAACCATGAAATGCTGAATAGGCTCCCGTTTGGAAGTATGTCTAATTCAAATCTAATTCTAAGTTTCTCCTCTACTATCCGAATTTTTTTCCATAAGTAGGTAGATATATAAAATATACATACATAAGAATTTGCATAATACGTATAGGTATCAGTAAAACTACATGTAAAAACATGTACCTATAACTTTTGTATGTACACGTAAACTTTACCAATGTGTTTTTTTTTTATCGAAAACATAATATTATTGATAAAAAAAAGATTTGATAAAATATAAAAATAATATGACTCGTATATAATATATATATATATATATATAACAATAGATTTTTTTAATATGTGATGTGGATTTTACTGCTGGTAAAGAAATGTATTGGTAAATTGTTAATTTTTTCAAACCATATTAGTATTTAGGTAAGAGTTTATCAATTATATTCAATATTACTTATCATATCACTGAATATGAAATAAAAAATAAATTATATTATATCTATAGAAAAAATTGATAAATTAAATAATATGTAACTTCGCTGTTAAATTATATTGAACAAACATATTATAATATGAGTTATCCTCAAAAATATTTCATTCAATATTTGGTAATATTATAATATAATATATTATGTCTAAAATGTGTAGGCATATTGTACTTGGATGCTGCATTTTAAATTACTCGCAGGTCCACGGTGGCTTCATATTGAAATACAAGTTATATATTTTAACAAACTATTATATCAAAGCCACATTCACACGGTAGTAACTCTCCAACAATCATTTATGTATGATATAATGCGTGATAGGCACTATCACACTACCATGAAAATGTGATAGGGCGAGAGTGACTATCGCGCCCTATATATCATACGTACCTAAATGATTCTTAGATAGTACTATTGTGACAGGTACTCCCATGCATACTATCACTGTGTGGACGTGGCTTAACTTACTGAAACGAACCTTACAATGTATTGAAAATTTCGTTTTACGTGTTATCCCAACGAAATTGGTTTCATCTATGAACTCCACATTGTTGCTTTATGTAACGTAAACTTTTCTGACTTAAATTTATATTTTAAGTGGGTGTTTTGGGTGTTCAACTTTTCCTGTGTAAAAGTATCGGTAGTCTCAAAAATATTTTTAAAAAAGATATGATCATATATATCATACCATCTTATAATCTAATTTAATTAAAATAAATACAATTTCTAAGGTAGAAGTTGGAACATATAATAGTTTAGAGGAAGGTTTATTATTAATTGATGTTACAATCACAACTGTAATTAGTCAAACTAAGTTCTGAAGAGTTTATTTTAGAATTTAAACCACAAAAATTTTGATAATAAATATTGAGTGTAGTATTAATAGATTATTAGATTAACAGATTATAGATAATAGATTGCAGTTTAGTCCGTGTTCTACTAATAATTATTAGAGAACAAGCAGTATTACTATGTAATTATTAGCATAGAAATAGTTAATTAAATGTATACACTAAAATCTAACTCGTAGCACATGATTGAGAATTATATTATAGAATTACCACAGTGACAGAGTAGTGCGCACGCATATGGCCCATTATTATTATTAGAACTATTAGCATTATTTTATTAGTTTCGTCAATTATTCACTAGATGGCGACAGATCCGCCAAAAGTAGCTCCGTTACATTGTCTGACCGGCGGATAAGAGCTCGTGTCCAGTCCTATATATATATATACGTTCATGGTACTGAGTATTATAACTAATATTAAGAAATATGAATACTACACCGAAGCTACGCTCAGAATCGTTTTATTGAATGCAATGATTTATCATTAGTTTTAAATGCAATACATCCACCAAGAGTATACTGCCCAGTAGCGAAGTGCATCCACCCCTACTGACACCCGACGAGCGAAGTGCACCTTATTTTTTAAATTTTATTTTCTCTAGCCTTTTCACTCATTCACCATAACATCAAAACACTCTAATATATAAACAATACAATTATTATGTAGTTATGCACCTTTGTATATGGCTGATAACGAAATGGTTTCTGGATCTAAATCGCAGTGTCCAAATCGGTTCCCACGCAGATAGTATATTAGTTAACATACTTACCTACAGTGCATATGTGTGATACAATGAATGCAGAATGTGAATTTCGACATAATATTTTATGCATATTATATTTAGTACAATACAATTATATTTAATAATTTATAATAATTATATTCAACATTTCATCTATAGGAATAATAATGCACATGCACAAATATTTGATAAATAAACATAATAATATGTGACGTCATTCGGAGACGTAGTGGCTTGCCTGGCTGAAGAATAGTCGAGGGCATCATGGCCAAAATATGATTTTTTTTAAACGATCAACATAAATAACACAAATAACGCAAGCCGCGTCTCCGATTGACGTCAATCGCGTTCCAACGGTTTCAGAGCGTGGAAAACCGTCACCCGCCGGGAGACACGTTATGCCGCATCCTCGTCGTCGTCGTCAATCCGTGGATTAAGAACATGGATTTTGCCGTCCAGTCCGGCCATGATCCTACCGAGTTGAGCGTCAACCACACGAATGAAATCCGTCAAGCGTTGTACTTCCATCCGCAGTTCGGCCACCAGTCGCTCGTCGATGCAGTCGCAGTGCTCCACTGCAGACACCGTCCCGGATTCTCCGGCCGCGGTCGTTGGCTCCGACTGGCGGTCGGTGCGCGCCACGGCCCCGGCGTTTGCCGTCAACGCGTCGCAGTCATCTCCGTCCGACACCGTAACGGACTGCACAACGGACGGACAGACCTCGGCTGGTCGTAAAACGACCGGTTCTACCACGACTGGGTTTTCGATCGGCCAATTCACTTGTATGGCTTGGTCTGTCGACTCGTCCACGTGTTTTCTTCCACAGCACAACAGTCGGAAAACGTTCCGACTCCATCGCCTCCACGCCGACATCCGTTTACCCGTCTTTAGTGGCGATGCCATTTTCCCAGCGAATATACTTGGCAGAAATATTCTATGCGAATTGCGAATCGCAAGTATAGTATAAGGACAATTTCAAATACCAAAACCGTGACAAGTACCGAATCAATATTGATCGTCGTTATGTATATACCGTCAACGTACTCGTATACAGTGTTTGAATTTTATTTTTATTATTATTTTTTGTTTACTAACCAACTAATATAAATTATGATTAAAAAAAAAAAATTCAATACACTTGTAAAAATAAAAATAAATATATATTATAAATAATAACAATTAAGTAAGATTTATAAGTAATAGTAATTGAGTAAAATAAATATAATCACATGGTATACAAATAATAATATATATATAAAAAAAAATTGCGCCTAGAGTGTTTGAAAAAATATTATAAGTAACAGCCGGTTTCAACCGTAATTCATTATTATAGGGAACAAATTCGCTTATTATCAGATAACCCGATGATGTCGAAACTAGTTATTAGGTACTTTTAATATTTTTATAAATACTCTAGGCACAATTTCTATTTATAGCCTATAAATATTCGTAAAAATTATATGTACCTATAGTACGGATTTCTTTATAATATATATTAATTTTAATTATATAATGTATATTGTTACTATTTATAATATATATAAGTATGATTATAATTAATATAGTTTTGAATTTTGACGTACACAACGATTAACAAATTTAACAGATTTGTGAGGTTTTTACAATATCGTATAATTCAGTTGAAAATATTGGACAGGTTTATCGATTAAACTTTCTAATTATTTTATTTAAGTTGTAAAATGTTCTAAATTTTAAATAATCTTCGTATAAAAGTAGGTATAAGAAGTATTTACTTACCTATTTAGTAATAAAAAATATCTATAATTAGACCATTTTAAGAAAAATTAATGACACTATTGAACATAATATTATAATATTATATTTTCTTTGACTAGCCATGTGAAGGGGGCTAAGAATACCTCCACGGTTTCCTCATCGACTAATTGACTATCGACTAATTGAGGTTGCGTCAGGTCGATAGCCGGCATAAAACTTGTCAAAAAGGTATGAGGAGTCTTAGAACGAATATAGGCGAGTTTTCCCATCTCGGATGTTCGCGGCGAAAACAAAATTGCGCACTTGGGTGTGGAGATAGCCTAAGGGACCAAGTGAACAGTACCAGCCTGATAGCGGCTGCAGTAGCCGTTCTATCAGTTATATGTCTACCCAACGGCCATGATGTCGATGGTGTAGGGAAAGCACCAAAGTGTTTTGGGTTAGATTGGCGCTTGAGTACGCAGGATAGGTTGGAAGTGAGAGTAGGTACGTGAAATGTAGAGAAGTTTTGTAGAGGAGAAATGTGAATATTTGTTGTGTGCAAAAAACAAAGTGGAAAGGGGAGAAAGCAAGAGAAATTGGTGAGGGGTATAAAATCATATATTCAGGAAGGACTAGTACAAGGAAAGGTGTAGGAGTGATATTCGATGAAGAAATGTAAGGAAAAGGGGTAGAGGTGATTAGAAAAATTGATAGGGTTATTTTAGTGAGAGTAATATTAGAGGATAAGGTAGAAAATATAGTAAATGCGTATGCTACACAAGTGGGATGTGAGGAAAGTCAGATAGAGGAGTTCTGGCAAGAGATGGATGAAGTAATGAAAGGAGTACAAGGAAATGAGAATATTATAATTGGTGGGGATATGAATGGACATGTAGGCTGTGATACAATAGATTGTGATAGAGTGCATGGAAGGTATAGGTATGGAGAAAGAAATGAGACTTGAGAAAAAATACTTGACTTTGCATCAACGTATGAATTAGCAATTGTGAACACTTATTTTAGGAAGAGAGAAGAGCATTATATAACTTATAAGAGTGGAGGGAATAAATCACAAATTGATTATTTTATGTGGAAGATAGGGGGTTTGAAACAGTGTAAGGACTGTAAGGTAATCCCGGGGGAAAGTGTGACAGCACAACATAGGTTAATGGCTATGGATATTTGGTGTAGGAAAAAGAGGGTGTAAAAAATAAAAATATAGTTAAGGGACCGAGGATTAGGTGGTGGAAACTAACGGGTGAAAATTAAAAAGTATTTATAAGAAAGCTAATTGGGACAGGGATGTGGAACATGGAAGAGAATATAAACGAAATGTGAAAAAAGGTAGCAGAGGGTGTTAAGAAAGTTGCTAAGGAACTCGTGGGCGTGAGTAGAGGTAATATGCCACAGGATCAGCAAACATGATGGTGGGCAGAAGAAGTACAGGAAATAATATCAAAGAAAAAAATACAGTTTAAGAAATGGCAGACAAACATTGAGAGGGAAGATTGGGTAGAGTATAAAAGTTTATTTAAAGCAGCAAAAAGTGCAGTGAGTAAAGCTAAATTAGAGAAATATGATTAGTTGTATGAGAAGTTAGGAACTAAAGAAGGGGAAAAAGAAGTGTACAGGCTGGCTAAGGAAAAAGAAAAACAGTCCAGGGACTTTAAAAATGTTGGGTGTATAAAAGATGAGGATAGGAGGGTGTTAACAAAGGAAAAAGAAGTGATAAAGATATGGAAAAGACTATTTTGAGGGATTATTAAATGAGGAATTTCTGAGAAGCAATTGATCGAGTAGAGTGGAATTTGGGTATGGTGGATTGAATAAGGAAAGAGGAAGTGTGGAGTGCTGTGAGAAAAAGGAAAAATAAGAAAGCGGTGGGACCGGATGGAGTACCAGTAAAAGTATGGAAAGTATTAGGAAGTTTAGTTATACAATGGCTGACAAAGTTCTTTAATAAAGTACTATTAGAAAGAAAAATTCCAGAAGCGTGGAGGAAGAGTTTTGTAGTACCAATATTTAAGGGTAAAGGAGATGTACAGGATTGTGGAAATTATAGGGGGATAAAACTTATGAGCCACAGTATGAAGATTTAAGAAAAGATAATAGATAAAAAGGTAAGAGGTGAGACAACTGTTACTAGAAATCAGTTTGGGTTTATGCCTGAGAGGTCAACAATTGAGCCAATATTTTGTGTGAGACAGATTGTAGAGAAGTACAGAGAAAGGAAAAAGAAATTGTGTATGGTATTTATTGATCTAGAGAAGGTTTATGATAGGGTTCCTAGGGAGATTTTAAAGTGGGCATTAATGAAAAAAAGATTATCAAATGTGTATATGAACATAATTAAAGATATGTATGAAGGGGCGAGTACAAGATACAAGTATGGACAAAGTGGAGAGAAGTGTCAGGTATTCTGTATGATAAAAGAATCCCTATTAGGTTAAAAGGTAAATTTTATAAGGCAGTGGTGAGACCTGCAATGATGTGTGGAACAGAATGTTGGGCAGTAGATAAAAAGATAGAACAGAGAATGAGTGTCGCTGAGATGAGAATTTTAAGGTGGATGAGTGGAGTTACTAGAGAGGATAAAATAAGGAATGAGTATATCAGAGGTAGTATAGGGGTAGCTTCGATAGTAGACAAAATGAGAGAGAATAGATTAAGATGGCTCGGGCATGTAT
>JAIPRL010000060.1:220666-237851 GCA_025469235.1 Pemphigus obesinymphae | reverse complement strand
TATATACAGATTACTAACACTAATGATCATTTACGACTCACACAAGCACAAGACCTTTCTGCAAAAGAATGATAAGTTGCCTATTTAATACTCCTTAAAATACGGCAGTCACGAGGCCCCTTAATGGATGATCAGGAAAATTTAAATAGACAATATCACAAACCATTTAGGTCAGATAATACCGGTGAATTTTTATGAATTCAATACTTTTATCATCGCGATTATAGTAATAAATAATTATAAATTAGTTTAATTTAATAACTCAATTATACAATATAAATATAATAGATAGAAACAGAAATAATTTATTTTCAGAAGGATATAATTAAAAATATTGACCATTTATAACATATATTATTATAATAAAATTAATTTTATTATTTTTTATAGCATATTGAAAGGTGGAAATAGTAAATATATAATAAAACAATATTTAAATGTCATAGATTTGCGAGTAATTTTGAAATACGTCTTAATTAGAATAATGTTAACAATAAAAATTACATATGTTCATTTTAATTAGACAAATTTTATTAATATTTCACAAGTACATATTATTGTAAAATATATAATTAATAATATAATCAATATTTGTCATATATGTATATTTGAGAGCGAAAATGGATACAAAAAATAAAATCACGGATCGTGCTTGGTATTGTGTCTATAGTATTCTCATAATTATTAATTTCAATACTTTTATTCCTATGTTTATCTAAAATATAGGTACAATTTTTTTAATCAAATCATAGCTGTTATTTACAAAAAAAAAAAAAAAATAATAAAAATATTAATATAACTAACTAAAATGTCTAATCTATTAATTCTTATATCATTCAACCAGTTATAGTTGGAAATTTATTCCCATTACAACAAAATAGTTTATCGTGCGATAGGTATTCGTAAAAATTTTTAACCAACTATTGCAAATCATAACTTAACCTAATTTAATCTAACTATACAAAAATAATACTATTAACTAATCGATTGATATCGCGATCTTCAAAAAAAAAATAAATCAACAATTATATGTATTTATTATTATTATTAAAATCAAAACGAATATAAAATAATAAGCATTTATAAATTCAATATTGTTTGATTGTTTTGCCTATTTGTATAGAAATTCTGTGTACACTGAAGAAAAATTGACCGGCCGCTTGTATTTTTTATTTAGATATTGTATATAGGTCCTAAACTCTTTTTATTGCTTTTGTTACATTTTTAATAAAACAAATGTGAAAAAAATATCAAATAGCAGTAAAACAAAAAAAAAAAAGGATGATATTAAAAATATTCACTATCAAAATAATATTACAAAATGAAATAATTATGTACCTAAAGCTATATTAAGTCTGCTGAGAGTAAAAAATAATTATATTTTAAAAAAAAAAATACATCAAAATATATCACAAACACAAACATCTTTATGACGGTTATAGTTGAATATTAATTCTCTAGTAAACCGTTATATGACTTTAATTAAAAATATTCATTTTTATCCCTGCGTTAGTTTTTATAATGTAGTTGTTTAAATTCGGATATTATATATGTTATGTTGAAATTTATTTGACAATTCGGAAACTGAAAATTGTCGGTGGAAATCTATCCAATAATTATTTTCATGAATTGTGTATATCTTAACTCTGGTAAATATTTATTGTGGAATTTTGATTTATTTTCTAATAGCAAAAAATTCTTTATTTATTCAAGAAATATTTTTGGTACACATATTATTTCATAACAGTAGTGATGATGTTGCATTTTGTTGGATTTATTGTATTCTAATAACGTCGATAATACTGTCAATTGGGTCATTATGTGAAATGTTTACTTGATTATTTATATTACACTAGATATATATATCGCATGAAATAATTAAGAAATATTTATTTAAGAACCTTTGGTTTATTTGTTTTGATGGAATTATTTATAAAATTTAAGCAAATAAATTATTGTAGAAATGAATATATAATTTACTCCGGGGGCAGCATGGTTTTAAATTTTTTTCTCATATTTCTTACAACTAGGTATTGTCAAAATATAAATCACAAAACTTTAATGATTTGGTCTAAACCATTATTCCCTATTCATATATATTCAAGCCTAATAAGAATGATGTAATAAATATATAATGCAAATTATAAATTAAATAAATTGATTAGTGGGGAATTTAAATAATGTCTGGTAAACTGAGTTGCATATAATATATTTTACTTTTTTGTTGTAATTGAGTATGTAGAAAGTAAAAGCTCAGAATAAGTAATTTATTATTATAAGTTACATGTACCTAATAAAATTTTACATTATGCCTACATTAGATTACAATTTCGTAAATAAATGTATAATGTTTTAAATTTAAATTATTATTAAATTAATTTAATTTAAATGTTAATAAAATTGTTAAATGGCAAAATATCAAGTGATAGGGGTGGTTTTCCGTTGTGCGACCGTTCGAGTGTCATTCAGACCAACAAGACCTTTTAAAATGTAATCATATATAGTAATATTAGTATATAGTGTCGTTGTACAACAAAAAATATAATCTAAATTTTAATTTATGAAAAAACTACTCGATTAGTGTAAGTATAAAAATAAAAATTAGTTGTACAAAACTCATACCTATAGCAGAATATATTTTGTTGTATTCCGTTTAAAACGGGATGTCCTGTTTTTCAGCATTGTGTCCAGATATTAATCATGTCTTTTTGTTTATTTCCTATTTTCTATTTAGTTAATAGTACTTACTATTTGATAATGTAAAATAGAAATAAATGGGAATGTTAAAATTTTTTTTTCTTTATTTCAATATGAACTATAGATACTAATTTTGTTAAAAATTAAAATTTTACAGTGAAAAAAATTGAAGTAAATGTTGACCCATTTTTACAATTTGTCGAAAAACGCAAGAGATACAATTTTTCAACATTTTTCTGGAATAGTAGAAAATGAACAAAAGTATTAGATATTAAATAGTATATGATATAATATTCAAGAAAGTAAACATTGTTAATTTTAAAATAAAATAACATTCCGCAACAAAATTTAATCAAATTTGAACTATATAATTGCAAAAATAATTCTGTAGCAAATATGATGAAAAAATGTAATATAAGAGTGGAAAATATGTCCGAAGTTTGTATAAAGCTAGTAGGAGGAATTAAAAATATTAAAACAAATATTTATAAAAAAATCTCAACTATTATAAAGTATTTACGTCCACCTAAAACAAAAGTATTACTGGTATTGAACAATTATTAAAAAAAAATCATTTCCTTATACAGGAACAATAGTTAGATCAATATACTATAATTATTAAAATGCATACACGTGAAGATTAATTTTTTTTTGTATTACAAATACCTATTTAAGTACTATGATTAAATATTATTCAGAATACCCATTCGAATATCTTTTCTGGAGTGTATTTAAATACTAATACAAATACTTTTCAAACAAAAAAAATATTCGGAATATTTAAAAATAGGTACTTATACTTTTTGTAACTTTTAAAATTTTAATAATTTTTATTACACTATTTTGTCGGTCTCTAAATGCCAAAAAAAAATATTAACCGAGTAGTGATTAGCGAGTAAACTGTATCTATGACAGATAATGTTCATAGACCAGCATGAAGTCTATATATGTAAAAATGTATTAAAAATATATAACTTAAGTTTGGTTCAAGATCGCTCTTAAACTTCATAGTTCTATTCCAGTTCGGTTTGAAATCTATATTTTGAGTTCGACTCACCTGTCTTATTTATATATGTATTTATTTTCTAATTCGTTTAAAACAACGATAAAGTAAAATTAGACAGACAGTAAAAAATACCGGATGGAAGGTGAGAAATAAAAGTTCAGTTTTTTATTTTTTAAATACGATCACCCTAAATGCTTTGGACGTATTCGAGTGGAAAATATTATTTAAAACGTACAAAACGCTTTTAACGTACAATTGTTATTATTCATAATAATATTAATTATAATAATAATTTTTTTTTTTTTCTAAAGATCTTTCCTAGTGTTTTTGAATGCGTATGAAAACGTATTGGAAAAAAATAGGTACAAATAGCCGGGAACGATAAACCTTAAGAATGATTAACGACAATAAAGTTAGAGGATTTGGAAAATACCTGTGACCAGTGAGTGAATCCAATTTAATCCGTTTGGAAATAATAGTGTGTAGTTTTGTTATGGACAAGGTATTTCAAGTAAACTATTAGCGAACTGCTAAAATGTATGTATGCTGTATTCTTTCAAATAAATAAGAATCGATTATTTATCCATCACATAAAAAACATATTTAGGTATACATGATAATTTTATGGCCCTTCGATGCATGGTCTGGGTTGGTAAGGAAAACTTGTACATTTGAGCTCCGAGTCTAAAACATGATCACCAATCGGCGTTTCTAATCAAAAGTTGGGCCCGACAAATGACGATCAGTATATAATAGACCGATCTTCATACGTAGTTGAGCGTAACTTTTGATATTATATAATGTATTATTGATTTACAATAGAATAATAGTGTCTTTGACAATCAAACGAAGGAAACGCAAATATAAATCATTTGTTTTAAAATTAGTGAACCATATAATTGGAAACACAAAGAGATATAATATTTTGATTTGAGGATTTAATAAGCGCTGAAAAAACAATGTTAGATGTCCAGGGATTTTTTGGAAAATATTAAAACTTACCATTTTTTTTAACAAAATTTTGTACGTTAATTAATATAATACTTAGATTATATTTAATATGTATGTCTAACAGATTTACACTATTAAAGACAATGAAAGAGTTTTGAATTTAAGATATGATTATAGTAGTTATACATATAGTTATTTTAAAGCATATGTATTGACCAGTAAGGTTAACATTTATTTTTCAACGATATTCTACTATTTATGTACGCAAAACTCCAGAAGACATGTCACTGTACCAGATAATTGACAAAAATTGGACTACAGTCTCAAATAGCGAACCGTAAAAAGTATTATTTCAAAGCATTTCTATGATTTATATAAAACATATTCTTGATTCTAAAACCACAACAACTAATTATATAATGCATACAATATAGAACACTATAAAAGTGATACTCAAATATATTATTTTTTTGTTTATAATAAGTTAATTATCTATATATATATATATAATAAAAATAATATAACTTTAATCAGACACCTCTGTGAAATTTAAAAGCCCGGAGCTGTTTTTATAATAAATTTTTTACTTTTTTACGGGTTGAGATTTGATATTATAATATGAACTGATTCCCATCAATATTGAATAACTAGAATGAGTTACCAACCTAACTTAATCTTATCAATGTACCAAAGTATCATACATGTATCAAATATAAAAATTAAATAGAACTAAACTATCCAGAACTAATTACTTCAATGTACTATGTTTATTTTAAGTAGACCTATACTTACTAATAGTTAAGAATCATACTGCAGTCAATTTTTTCAGCACTAAGCACCTATACAATATACAGAATGGTCGTAATCTATTGGTCGGGTGGCTAAAAATATGAGAATGAAGAATTTGTGATATTACCGTGCAAACCATTTTAGAATTTGAGTGTACACTTTTGGAGTATAACAAAAAAATTTAATATTGCGTTTATATTGTAGGTCTTACATTTTTTAAATCCTAAAACAATTTTTCACAAACAGAGTAATAATTTGCAATCTAGGCATATAGTTTACGTCTCTAACCAAATATTTATGTAACTTCATAAGACTTTTAGAAAGTGATGTTTATTCCTTCCTAGGTAGTTCAATTAATTTTCGATTATTGTCGTGAGCTGTTTTTAGACAATTGTATACCTAATTATTTTTCAACATGACCGTAAAAAGAAGATTAAAAAAAACAATTATATTGTTCATTACTATGTACATGTTTAGATTTAGTTTATGTTTATAAATTATAGCTAATAGTTCTTTGGATTATTCTAAAATTAGTTTTATATTGAAATTATGATGTAATAATTGTTTTTAATATCTAACAACATTTTATACATATATGTATACCTAATCACATACCTACCATATAAAATAGAGATATTTACCTGTTTAGTAATTGCAGATTATTGGATATTGGTTAACGAATAACATTTCAAAAGTAAAGGCTAAGGTTGTGCGGTTTTAACCTTAATTTAAGTTTACTACACCACTCAAGAACTTTGATTTTAGATTCTGTGTGTGATGTTTATATTTTTTTCTATAAGCAAATTTTTCATCAGTTGCCGAGAAAAAGCTTTGGCGTTTGTATGATATCGATAGGAAATAGCTCTAGATTTTCCATTAGTGTCGTTCGGGAAGAAAAAAAGAATGCCTTCTATGCGGTATATGTAGTCATACACTGCAGTATACATATGCACATACTATACATATACTATGCATAAATATGCATATACCAATCACCTACTATTCGGTGTGTACTGACATTTTTGATTCAAGAAATTGAAATTGACCAATATTATTAATTTTTCATAACATTATTTACATTTTATTATATTTGTTGGCTACTAGAGTGCAATCATTTCTGAGTTAATGCAATTTACAAAGTGTGCATCTGACTAACATGAAATGTTTATTCGAATAATGGGTAAATTGTAAATGTTGAAATAATACATGGTGACATTATACAATAATTTTCAGATTCTTAACTGTGATATTTTTAGTATAACATACCGAGTTCCGCTCAGAATTATTATTATCGAAAGAAATTATTCAATACAATTGCAGTGTATCAAAACCCAAAGAGCCTAGTGCTTCCACCCTCCACTGCCCTATACTGACCGGCTTTTTTCTATTGGATCGTATGCATTTAAACGAGCTAAGAATAATGATAAATTCAGAATTTAGTTATCATGTTATAGGCTTTTTAATTATCCTTTTTATTATTCCGTTAAAACAAATAATATATGTTGAGAACACAAAAATACTTAACGGATACTAGATTTACTTTGTATCCTCTCCACTCACTTTTATTAACGCTTTTCCCTTAAGAATATTTATTATTCTGACATATTTTTAAATTTTTTCCTATCCCCTCCCTTTAAACAGAAGCTTATATTTTATTAAATTAGTATAGGTCGGTCAAACTTAGTTTCGATGTTATATGCTTTTGAAGTTTCCGAATTTCTTTTGCATTATGCGATTGACGTCATACCATGTTCATAATAAAAACATAATAGATACTAAATTTACATTGTATCCTTTCCTTCTTTCTGCTATTGGTGCTCTGATTGAAAAGTAAATCCAAAAAATAAATAAATATATATGTATATATATATATAGGTAGATTAAAATATTGAAGTAACGGGAATTCACATAATATTAAGATGGCATCACAAAACGTATATTATTTACGTTATTCTAAAACCAATTTATAAAAGGGTATCAAAATGTAAAAAAAAAAAAAAAAGGCGTGATAACAATATTGCGTATAATATTCATATATATTATGTGGAGTAGCCATCGCATTAATTAACAATAAACCAACGGGGGAGTATACGTCGCAATTAAACTATATTTTTAGTTTTACTGCTGGATGGTTTTTTTTTGCGCCAAAAGCTCGACACAAAAATTTAAATAATAAACTAATATCGCGGGCCGGTGGTGTATAAGTCAGTGTTTCGTGTCCGACACAAAAAATAATTCCATACACTTTGATATAAATTAAAACCAAAAAGTACCTCGATGTTGTATATAATATACGGTGTTTGAACTTTTATTAGAGGGTATATATGTATTTTTATGACTTTGTGCTCATTGTGAGGTCAGTGGACACACAGTAATATACATAATATTATATATTAAAACAAAAACTCTTTTGTGGTTAACCAATGTACCCAAGCGTAGGTTGTGTTCAATGTGCGTGTACTACAGTGTTGTAAAAAAAAAAAATTTTTAAATGTATTTAAAGACAGTATTTGATATATTCAGAAAATAATATTTAAATACTGCAGTATTTATTTAAATATTCATAGAAAATTATTTAAATACAGAATTTTTAAACGAGGTCGAATAAGTAGGTATATTAAATATAAATATACAATAAAATAAACAATTATTTATATAGCATTAAATTATGCAAATTAACGCTAATGAATGTAACCTGAAACGATTGGTTTAATGCTTCAAATATTCCTTAAAAAAAAAAAAAATACGAGAGACGTTCAGATAAATAGGTTGCAGATCCATTATTCCTGTAATCCTCGGATCGGATAACGTATTATTTTAATTTTAAATTTGAAAGCAAAGATATACCATTGTGTACGAAAGATAGTTCTGACTAGTGATGTAAATTTTCATGAACATTTTTGTAGTTGGGTTGTAGAATAATTATATTACTATATATAGATATACTTATAAATAGATAAAAATACTACAGTATTTTTGTTTCAATATATAATATAATTAAGTCTTAAAAAAAAATAATAATAATAAAACATTTATACACACACAAAACGTGATAACGACAATATATTAACATCCGTGATAGAGTGGCTATAGTATCACCATCATATAGAAAATTATGAACAGTATGACAATAATCATTAAAACCTTTAAAACCTAGTATAATTAAATTTTTTTTTTAATATGTGTAAAAATAAAAATTTTCAAATTTTGACTATTGAAAATTTCAGTGAAAAAAGAAATTTTCAAGCTTACATCTCTAATTCTGACCAACGATTGGTATGAAATTATTAAAAATTAAATAAAAACCTTGTAAGCCTGTACCTATATTATATAAGTATTCACGGTAAATTTTTTGGTGTACCTAAATAATAAAAATATGGGTAAAATCCCGATCAGGGTTTTTCACGACTGCGTATATTATAATAGAAAATCATAAAATATCATAAAATTATACATATGTATAGGCAATAGACATTTATTGTTTTATAGTCTCGTATTTTACTTGATGATTTTATAAATTGTCAGTATTATAATATAACATAGATAGGTTATAGATGGTTAAGTATAAGTATAGGAATAGGTACGTGCTTATTTCTTATTTCGTTCGGTTTACAGTAGAATTTTTTTAAGCACGATATAGATATTTACAAATTGCATATTGAAATTTTTTTTCAAAAAACTAACTTTTTCCTATCGAAAAATGTAATTATAATGAAACGTCTCGAGTACAGCAGAAATATAAATATATATTTTCTTTTGATGAAATAAGTATTTCATTTTCAACGATTATGTAACGTATTAGAGATATGTCGTTCGCGAATAAATGGATTTCAACCATCCAGTTCATAACTTCATGTCATGCAGACGGGTCCTTTCGTTCTTTCATGTTATTTTGTACACTCGTTCCTTCGGGTCTTTCGATACATCTGGGTCATTCGTTTCTATTTTTGAACGAATCCTATACACGTATAGTTCGTCGATAGTCCACTACCTATAGTTTTATCACTTAGATTAGTAAATTTAATCGTAAAAATGGTAAGTATTCGTGACCATAGCTGTAATAATTGTTCGACGGTATACGGTAACAAAGATTTGTATTCATTTATTTCATTTTCATTCGTTATTTTGTTATTACTATAAGTCTGTGTAAAATGTGAAAAATACTGTTTATTTTCATACTTTAAATTATTTTTATACATTTCAATATGTACCAAATTAAGATTAAGATATTTACAAGATGACATAGGGTGGTTTAAAAATAAAATCTTCGATAGTTTGCATGATTCCAGCCGGTTTCTTCAATCAGTGATCATTTGTCCAGCTTTTGAAAATAGTATTTCACACGGAATTGATGTGTCTAAGATACACAGAAGTCTTCATTAGATTTCATAGAGTCACGAAAATTTTTGACAACCAGAGGAATGGATTTTTATATCTAATATCCCGTTTAAATATTTATCTAATTCTACTATTCCCTGCTACATTTGAATTATTAGTATCAATAACTTTTACCACAGATTCATCAAAATCTCCACAGATTGCAGAAGTAGAGGTTGAAACAACTGATCAAGAATATGATGATTAAGGTACCAATTAAAAGTTGAAAACATTATTTTTTCTGAGTAAACTATGAATTACGTACATTTTGGTGAGGTATAACCGTAGGTAATCTCCATTCCAATATTCTAATAATCCGACCATGGTTTTACGATATTATCATTCATTAATCACGTTTGTGTCGAAAACTATATTAAAGTCGTTTTGCGTGTAACGCAACGACGTACAATCTTATTTATGATTTTTTTTTTTAAATTTAAGGAACAACTTTAGGGATAGGGTTATAAGTAGGAAGATTTCCCCAACACTTTTATCTTATCAATTATTGTGATATATCAACAATTTTGCAGAGAGAGACATTTAACGTTTATTGCTATATTGTATACCTATCTTCTGTTAAAAAGCATATAACTACATAACGGTCATAACGCATTTTCGCATTTGCTCAGAACTACGATACCCCTAGAATTTGAAGTATCTCCCTGCAAATAGACGTTTACACATCGAAAAAAAAATACCTTTATTACTTGTTTTGTTATTATCACTGTATTTATAAAATATTTCCGTTATAAGGAATAGTCTTCTATTATGTTTAAGAAAACATTGGGAAAATCGAAAAATTACGTATTTTAAAATACCATCTAAAACCCACTTCCTATCAAATAAATTCTTTACTCCAAAACTTTTTCTCAATTTGTTTTATACGAAAATATTAAAAAATAGGTAGAGACATAAAAAAACATCATGTTAAAACCAATACATTCCTGGATAAACGCTGTTTATCTAGCATCCTATCTAAGCATATTTTAATATATTGATTTTTTAAGAAGATTAATAGTTTTTTAAAAATTAAAAAAAAATTATATTTTAACAACTCATAAAACGTGTAAGAATTCACTTATCAAAAATCAGGTAGATGGATTTCTAGATAATATTAGATATTAGCTATCATTTGATATTTTTTTTTCGTATTTCTAATATGATTATAATTTAATAAAAACGGAAAACGCAACCACGTTTTATAATTTAAATATACCTTTTTTTTATTTAAATATAATATATTTTAAATACTATGAGTAATGTATTTAAAATATTCAAAATGTATTGTATACATTTTTATAACCGGAGTGCGGTCGGCCGCAGAAAACCGGTATCATCTGTTATTTCTCATTTAATTCTAAAAAAAAAAAAAAAAAAAACCCGGCCGGCAAAAGCAGATCGTCTATTTAGAAACTACATTTTTACGGTTTCCTCGGAAATATGTTTTCCCGAATGGGATCCCCAGGGGGGCGTATTCGATGGGAATTTTCGTAAATTTTACCGCAAATATTACTCAAAAAAGCGGGTATGTCAGTATATTCCGAATTGGATATTTTATTTCTGTTATATGACGTACAAACTACTTTGATGTCACCGGTAAAATACATCACTACATTCACTAAATGAAAACGTTTTCATTTATGTAGGTAGGTACACAGAAAAATTAATCAATGTTTCTGTTCAGATTCCAATTCGAATAATACATTTTGGTTACAAGTTCTTTAGTTAGATGACTATATATATACATACGTACATATATACATACATATATATACATAAATATACGATAAATAATTAATTGGAAAAGTTTCAAAAACGTTCGTCGAGTGATATGTCAACTATATTTACATTTTCGAATTACGGAGAGTAAAAGAAAATATGACAAGGGAAAGAATTCTGTTTTCTTTTAAAAAATGTAAATATTTACTCGTTTATCCTCGGTGTACGCGTCCATCTCTCCCCCAATCATTAACGTCGGTTATTTAACTAATCTGATAAAAAAAAAAATCCAGGAGTTTATATAAGGATGAAATCCAATTATACATACCAGACGGCAAATAATACATTTTTAATCGATTCCACAGTTGTTTTGTGTCATCCACGGTGTATAAACTAAAAAGTATTATTATTTTAAACCGTAAACACATAAGTATATAGGTACGAATAGAATTTCTGATAAAAAAAAAAAAAAGATATATTTTAAAGTAAAAACCAAGAATAAGTACACGACTTGTGTATACGGATACGAATAAGTTCAATACTCCGATACACGCATAGCATAAGTAAATAGGCATGTCAGCTATCACTGGGCATGTTCCCCAGACATGGAATAGACGATAACTATATCATGGATGAAAAACTCTTGGTATCTTAATAATAAAATATGTACACAGTTGAAACACATCTCGAACAAACAAAATGATAATGCACAAGTGTTTTATTAATAGATATTTTAATTCATAGCAATATTAACAATAATTTTGAATTAAGCTGGAAATAATTTTTCATGAATTTTGTCGTTTATTCCATGTCTGGGGAACATTATCTGTGCCGCGTTATCTAACTGACATGCCTATTTACTTATGCTATGGATATACGTATAGAACACGTAACCGACTTGTTTATTTTCAACGGTCTCGCGTTTTGGGCGGGTGTAAGTATATATTCAATTATTATTATCAGTGTACACGCGTGCAAGAGCGAGTATATTATTTAAACATCGTGCGACAAAGGTCGTTAACTGTATGCCCGCCGTGTTCTCTTCCCCGTTAAATAATTATATTACGATCTTGTTTACAACGACGGCGTGGCACATCTGTTTAATTCGGAATATATGTTTTAAAAGTTTTTTGCGTCGCGGGGCGAGGTGTGACCCAGGGACGACGAAAATTCGGTTAGACGCGCCGAATCTCGGTTACCGCGGTCGTGTCCCTCCTTAATTTGCAAATAATTAAATTTATTACGTCGGACGAAACGTTAAAGTTTAAACTTTACGAACGAGTGCCATGTATACACGAGTATATATAGGTTGTGACGCAATGCGGAGACGATTAGAACACGCGCTATACCGTAATGAACGGGACTCAAGACTTATGGTACAACGGCACTAGAAACTAATTACGTACAATGTTTATAATACATATTATACACTTTAATGAAATATGGAAATGTAAAAAACGAGATAAATATTGCCAATTCGAATCGCAGTTCCAGCTGTAGTAAATCATTGAAAAAGTACTTTTTTTTATACGCATTTATTAAAAAAATATTGGCACTTATTGCATCGTATAAAAACAATAAATAATACGAATAAATAGTGTTTTCAACATGTTCTACCGAATAAAACTATAGAATCATTTTGTACCTATTCTATAGAATTTAAAACGGGAACATTCTAAATACCGTTAACATTGGCAAGATATTACGTCTAAATCATATCCTGTAAAAATAAAATATTTTACCCTATTATTGCAATGCATTATACGCATACTAACAATCTCTTATGTCTCATACAAATACATTTCATACACAAATAAACTCATGCGTATGTTACTCGGAAATTGCCTATTCAACGAAAAGTATTATTTTTTTATATTATAAAATACATAAAATATAAATATATATTCTATTTATTATATTTTTGCTGTGGTTATTTTGAACCCTGCGATATAACTATTTACCAAGTTAAGAGTTAAAACTGAGAACTAGTCAATGTATAAAAGTTATTTATAGTCAACATTCAGCTCTCCAGTTAGGTATGCTAAATCATCAATAATATGGTCACGAATATTTTATCGTATCATTAACATCCAAGTAAACAACAGGTAAAACTATCCTTACTCTCCCCCAGGTACATCTTTCATACTAAAAATGTTCTCAGTATAATATGATTGGGTTCTGTCTAATATAAAAATAAAATGTAGTTAGGAACTTTTATTTCTGCATTGTTATTCGTTCAAGAATATACTTACGAGTTAATAACTTTTATACTAAAATACACTTTTAATTTTTGAAGTAAAATTACATTAATGCACTGTTTTATATAAATATTTATGTAAAACAGTGCATTAAATAAAAAAAAAAAAAAAAAAACAAAAAAAAAATTACTTTTAGAACATTTTTATACTGTACTTACATAATTCGAAATTATAAAATTGCAATCTACATATTACTAACAGCCATATTATTATAATAACGTGAAATCAGAGAATTTAATGTCACCAAAAACACTGTAAAACCAATAATACGATATCAACTGTAGAATAGTAGCTGTATAATGTATTTTGTTATAAACTATTGTATTTTATATTAAACGCAATCGAGGTATAGGGACGAGTATTAAGTGTTTCAGTTGTCTGAACGTTCGAAACATACAGCTGTTCTTGATTTATATGACCCCCTAAGTGTCGGCTAAACAATAAATTCTGATATACGGAAATGACTGTAAGTCAAAATTTAAAAATAATATTAATAATAATCGTAACTACATCGGTAATAAAAGATGGTTCCTTCCAGATCGCACTCGTATATAACTGCGTGTACAAAAGTCGCAAAAAGTAGTTTCCGTACTTTGCTTCCGTTAATGACGGGTTTTATTTCTTCGTTTTTACTATATCCAAGTCCCAAACCGTCTCTTTCCAAATCCCGTAATTTCTTTTAACGTTTTATTATATCCTCCGGTTGTAGGTACCTAATCGTTTATTTTATATTTTATAACATATACCTATCGCAAAGCAGAAAAACTACTAATTTCTATAAGGTAGTATTCATTATATAAGTACGTTGTAAAATGTCATATTCAGCTGATGTCGAGAAAACTACCCCCGTCCTTCATGGAAATGAAAAAAACCATATATATATATTTGTATGCCCATAATATTTTTTTACCGGCTAAAAATTCGATATAAGATTATAAGAATTATTTGATTATGGAATCGATAACCATTTTAATAATAATTACGTAAAATTTTGGGTTGGAACCGAATTAAGAAGTCCATTTGTGACACTACTACTAAAGAACCTACAATTTTAATTATTTGAAAACACGCAATGTATAAATAAAAAAAAATTTTAATTCTTAACACCTGAATATAAAAATTAAAACTATACCTATAAATAGTAGCCTATATATTGTATTACCTATTATTTAAAATAAATTCAACGAAAATAAAATATGAGATTGAAGTTTTTTAGGGATTTTGGAAAACTATGTATGTACTTACAGGGAAATAAAAAAAAAAATTACCTTTTAAATTATTCATAATGACGATGACGTACGAATGTACTGAGTTTCCTATGATTTTGATTCCAAGAAACTGAGAGTCTGAAAACTATATATATATTGGGGCCTTCTTCCTGATTTAATATACAAGGAAATGATTAATAAAAAAATCCAGTTTTTCTTATATTAGTGGCGACTATTGGGTGATATAGGCTTACATATATATTTACATACCTACGTTTAAAAACGGAAAATAATTTAAATTATAATTTTTAAAATTCATGATTTATGTATGTTGACACATACATTGCAATATGTTATTAGGTATCGTGTTGTATCTAAATTTGTAAAATGGTACCTATATGTTATAAATTTTAATTAATATATAATTCATATAATATGCTTATTGTATGTATAAATTTATTTCCAAAAGTTACCACTTGTTTAAATATTCGTAATCTATAAATGATTCTTTTAACTCTTGAAGCTTATATAACATACAAATTATAAAATGTTCAGAATTTATCATAAATAATCACCATAGGTATTTCAAAAAATACATTTATTTTAAAACGAAATTAATGTACTACATAGAATAAACGTATTTTTTGAAATGCATAGATAACTCAGACACCAAGTATAAAAGATAAGGGTTTATTTTTTTCAGAGTATTTTCAGAGTATTAAATAACGTTCCAATATTATGTTAGCACAATTATTTTTCTGTCCAAAATTCTCTTAAAATATAAAACCATTACTTTTCTTTCTAGAAATGATTTAAGAACAAATTTTATTTTCTATCGTAGTCAGAGAAGTAGTGAAAATACTTATAAAAATTATTGGTTTTAGTAATTTATGTAATATTTATTATAATGAAAAGTTTAAACGTTGGTTTTTTGTGTACTTGTATACATACTATATATACGACTGATACCGCGGGGTCAATATTTGGTATCGGTATATTATATTATTCGTACAAAAAAATTAGGTCGAAGACGGAGGACCAGTTATGCATTAACAAAAGATGTTCCTGCTTAATTTTATAATGTGCATTGAATGGTGCACAAGTATTTTATAGACCTATGATATAAAATCGTACGAAAACGATTACTCAAATCCAGCACTACCTTTTTTCGACCCTTGAAATAGCGGACGTTGAATAAAATCCGCATATATAACATTCCCTATTCTCTTTATATCTGGTCAGATTTTCAAATGACCCATAACCCATAATAGTATCGACTCTTACCTGACCTATACGAGAAGATCGATTTCGGTAAATCGAAATTTGGTTCATCAAAAAAATCAATTAATTAATAACAATTCTGATTCGGGTTTCACATATTCATAAATTCCATGATATACTAACTATAAGTAACTATTATTCAATTAAAAATGTCCATTCAATTATCTGCCATGATACTAAAAGTCAACAAGGATTTTAATTCCTTTATAAAGGTCTAAACTTTTGGTTTCAGTATACTTCAACTCTAGTGTAAAACCCACTTCCAAATTGATTGTTCTTAAATCTTTTCCAATTGTTGGTATATAGAAGTACTAAAATCCAATGTGAAAGTAGTTCTTTGAATCTATAGCTATGAATACAATTAAATTCATATACCTTTTGGCGGATTTATGTGCACGCCCGACCGGTACAGAGACTCGTCGTCCTGCCAGTCGTTGTTCCTGATGATTGTGCGTACCCCGTACACTGTTAGGACCACGGCTAGTCCCATCCTGGGCCACTTGGGTCCCAGTTTGCGCTCCAGTGCCGCATATCCGTATCCGAACAGAAAACAGTAACCCACGCTGGGCATATAGAGTACGCGTTCGGCCAGCACGAAACCAACGTAGAAGAACATGTTGGATACCGGTACGAATGGAATGGTGGTCATTGCGACCGCCAATGCCCCGGTTCGAACCTGTATAACATACAATTTTCACATATTCTATATTAAAAATAATTCTATTGAAGTCGGGTCATAGACTAAAGTAGAAAGTACAAGACTTAAAGATGTCACATGATTATTCCCCTATCCTTCAAACTCTTCATCTTTCCAGTCTTGCTGACCGCAGACATATTTCTAACCTTTCCTTTCTTTCAAACCTCCTTTCTAACAAAATTGATTCCCATGAACTTATATC
>JAIPRL010000060.1:123324-220566 GCA_025469235.1 Pemphigus obesinymphae | reverse complement strand
TTATTATACATGGATTAAATAGCCCCCTAATCGAACGACCTGCTACTGGTGGCAGAAAAACCGTGCGCTTTTTGTCGGACCATTATCATTATACGGAGTTTGGTCTCCTTATCTCTAGTCTTCATGGTTATATAATATATTGATAATGAATATTTTGAAACTAGTTATCACGATTATATCTATAATCGTGAATAAAATATTAGACAAAATGATAGCTGTTTAAATGTTATAGTTTCAACCATGGTAGATTATAAGCCAAGAGGCCAAGAATGAAGTCACTGCGGAGGCCGGTGCCCACCCTGCCTCCCCCGTAGACACGCCTATGATATATTTGTAAATAATATTATATGCAATGTATTATAGTGCTATTTACTGTGATGAATAATAAAGATATTTTCATTTTTTTTTTATTTTGTGTTATAGGTTTTTATTTATTATCTATCGATTATCTATGAATATTATTATATTAATTCCGAAGATTTGGAATAAACAGTAACTGGATAATGGAAGAAAAAAAAAGCCACCCCATATAATTCATATAAAATTACCAATGATAAGACGGCAATGTCCCATCCATACGTTTATTATCTATGCGGATAAGAGAGATGTCTATATGTATATTATAATAATATAGTCAAAATTATTATTATAGTGTGCTTTCGTAATGTAATCAAAGATCGTGAATCGACCATATACTACCACCACTCCCCCGGCGACCGTTAAGCAAACTACCTACTATAGCCCTCGACCGTGCGGCTTGGCCGGTAGTGTTATCTAGGTATGATACGTGATACAGATTTGCCTACTTTTTTTCCTTTTTATCGATTTGACGAATATTGTTCGTCACAATCAAATTTGCCGACCAAAAAGATACTTTGATGATAAATACTACCAACATAAACATCAACACACTGCGCAATAAATCAAATAATAATTGCCTATATAAACACAACAACTTTAATGAATGATCGCTTCCAATAGCTATCCCAAAGCCTCGGGGGAAAACTATCGAAAATAACGGCAAAATTGTCGATGATTAGAGAAAATTATTACTTTACCGAACGCGTTTCTATTGCGTAGGCACCTATCTATATAATGCAACTATTGGAATAAGTTTAAAAATAGTGAAAATTTTCAAAAAAATAATAACAATAATAATAACAATTTTACCGGAAATATTACGCGTTGATGAAACGGAAGGAGTTTGGCAACTTTTTAAACATTTAAAAATATTGAGCGTGCACGTATCGTATTTTATGACTAATGCGTATAGAATAATTTTTTTTTTTTTTTTTATAATTCGTATTTTTAACTACTATACAAGTATTATATCTTATACATAGTATATTATATTATATTATATTAAAATATATTATATTATATTATTTTATTTTATGTTTACACGTATATTTTGACGTTGCGAGTTTAATAAACCGGACGTGGTACAAAATATCAAAACGTAAAATCTGAGTAATTAAAACAAAATGTCAAACAATAATAGCAAATATGACTATTGTCATATTATGACAAAATTGGTTCGGTAGACCTTCAAACGATATTTTATTATGGCATTTTTACCTAGTAAATTTCTCCTTGATTTCGATATTTCATTCGACGACTCATCGATAACATTTGATGATAACATTATTATTATTATTATTTATTATGTTATTATATAATCTGAATTTTATTTCATTTTATTCTCCGTGTATAATATCCGTATAATAAATACCGTATAAAACCATTTTTTATCACGAGATACCTTGAATTATTATTAACTGTAAACCACCAATTCTATTGTTTTCTAAATGCGATAAAACTCTATTTGTTTCTTTTTTTTTTTTGTCCACTGTCAACTGTTGTACATAACATTGTGTATAGGAATGGGTAATTTTTTGGGAATGAAAAATTATTGACATTTCCGGTAAATGTACTTTATAATCGTATTTTTTTATTACTACTCCAAATCACTGTTACTACCATGATTAGTACAACTTACACCCAAAGTTGTGTCAGTGTCATGGAGAATTATTCATAAACAGATCCAGAATTTCCGGATTCTAAATCATTTTCTTACTTTTGAGCTTGAGTGATGTCCAAATTGCATTTATCTTTCCGGTGAAACACGAAGTACGGCTGATCATGATCATATAAGCACAGATGAAATCCCTTTATAATAACAATAAATGCAATGCTGTGCATTAATGAGTTAATAAATTAAAAGTTATATCTATATTAAAAGTTAAGTTAATTTTAACTTTTTATATTTATTATTTGTTAATTTATTAATTTAACTGCGATTTTTGGTTGTATTAACATTTAAATAACGAGTTACTATAGTGATTTTTAAAATTTAATATCCAAGAAATTTCTGAAATTTAAAAATTAGACAGGTACTAATAATTAGCAATTTCCATTTGTTAAAATTTTGAAAAAAAAAAGAGTAGGTACTTATTAATTAAATATTTGTATGAACCTATTTATTGTAAATTTTAATAATAATTCTTATAAATACCAATTCTGGGCATTAACGAGTTTATAAGTTTTCAGTTAAGTTAATTTTAGCTTAACTTTTTATATTTTATTGTTGTTACCTTAACTTATTTTTAATTAATTTAACTTTTAAATAATAAGTTACTTTTAATTAAAACTCAGTTAAGTTAATATTGAAACAATTGATACATTTTGATTTCATAATGTGCCCATTGTCAAAATGGTTAGATTTCCACCAATAATGAATATTTAGGTAGATACCAATTTGCAATAAGCAATTTCCATTTGTTGGAATTTTGAAGAAAATAGGTAGGTAACTACTAATCGAACATTTTTATTAAACCATTTGTTGTTTTAACTTAATCGTTAAGGAAAGAAATCATTTAATTGCCCAACATTGAACAAATGGATACCTAGAAGTCCAATTATTAGGACAGCAAGTAGATAACCCCCTTAGAATGGTGGTTCACGCAAAAACATTAATGAAAACGCAATTAAAATTGCCTATATCAAACCCCTTAAACCTAGATGTTTTCCAAATAGGTACGGTCCAGATGTATACATTCATAATGTTTATAATGATAAGTGATTTAAAAGCTTTTACCAATATACAGTATTTTAAAAAAGTTACTGTAATGTTGAATATATTATCAGTCTTACATAAATCATTTTTGAAAATGTTTGTAATGTCAAACGACAATATACATATGTGTATATATTATATATGCGGTCAGTTTTATTCGTTCGGATTATATTGTACAAAATGATGTCGTTTAATAATGATAGTTTGAACTGAAGACACATTTCATGGTCGAATATAATATTGCTGGTCCAGCAGCAGGCGTGTCAGACATATTATTCAATCATGATCTGATCACGTCATGCTAGTAAAACTGAACACAATATTGTATAGCATTGTTATTCTATATTAATAAGAGTTAAGACGATATTCCACGCTCTCCGTGTATCTGCCGTCAATACAATACGTATAGCTCTCTGATTGGTTGAACCACTCGGTAACTTGTGGTATACCATTATGGTTAACCGTATCTACCGATATATAAACTTGGATACCATAAAGTTGAACAATTCTCAACTTTTGTCCCGTGTGGTTATCGAGTTATGTTATCAGTTATCAAAAAGTCCAATTATTATGATAAGAATTTTTGTTATCTATATCAGAATCCTATTATATAATATAGTGAACACAATGAACGTGAAATTTAATTGAAATGGTTAATAAACTACGGTTGCTGTGGTATCTTGTAATTATATGATATGCACGGACTGCACACGGCGAGCGTGGAATACCGCCTTTAGGTTTAGGTAATCATGATGATCTTATGTGTTTCAGGTAGACGGAGAACATTGTAACGAGAAGTTAATTGAAATATCGCGTTCGATTCAATTAGTATTTTTTTTTCACTTCTTCGATAATTTTAATATTTCATATTTTATACCTAATGTTATTTGAATTAGGACTAAGTTGTCATGGCAAAATTTTGTTGTTGTATAATTAATGTAAAAAAGTATATTATGAAAAAAATTATTTTTAATTGTTGTGAAACGAATTAAACGAAGAAACTATGGTGAATAAAATATAATCAAATAATTTTGGATTATAGGTATATATATATTTATACAATTTAGATGGGCATGTAAATTCTGTTCAGAAATGGAAAATTCTAACCTAAACGATTAACAAGTAAAAAAATCGTATATGTTAATTCTGGCTGAAAAAAAGGGTACCTAAATGTTAAATTAATAGGTACTATGAAAATGTAAACTAATCAAGTTGGTTAGTTAACGACAAAATTAATTAACTATTTATTTGAATTTAAAAAATCATAAAATAACAAAATGTTTATTAGTTAAGGGGGCCGCAACACCTGCCATTTTTTAAGGGGTTCAGTATGGGCAATTTTTAAAATTTATTATGAAAAATAAAAATCTAACAATTTAGAAATATTTAAATACATTTTAAAATTAATCAAATCAAAAAAAAAAAAAAAAAATTAAAAAAAAAATCAATGTTTAAAAATTGCGAATTTTTAAATTCCAAATTCGTTGGAGTTGCGGCATCTTAAGAGGATGCCACACACCCATTTTAGCGGTATTAAAATACGTTCACGCTCCATAACAACAACTTCTATCTTACTAATCGTAGAGTCTGTACAAAATATGAAAGATGAGAATATTTACCTACTGTACCCACTCGATTCCAACAATGAAGAATGGCAAAACGATCAATCCTTAATCAGTGTAAGTCTCAATTCAATACTTCCTGCATATACTGTCATTAATTTAACAAAAGGTAAATAAATTCAAAATTAAGCTTGCAAGTTTGACTGTAAAACTGCAATAGGTCAAACGAAATTATTTTCTTTTATATATTATATTATCATTTTATATTTTTATTGGTTATTAAATTTCCGTTCACATACACAAACAATATTATTATAATAAATACAAACGAGTTATAATATATTATATTTTAATAATTCATCACAAAAGCAGCAATAAATAGTATAATATAATTATAATATGCCTTATAAAAGTAATGACTAATAAATCACACGTAAATATATGAAATAAAAAAGGATTGAACCCGTGGGGAGGAGGGTGTGTATCAATGATATCGGATCCAAGAAACGGGAAAAGTCGGATTTCGAAAAAATAACCGCAAAATATACCTATATATGATCGATTATTTCGGAAATATGACGCGAACGGTATTATTATTAATTATATTATATATTTTAATATTGTTATAGCTGTGCGTGCATAACGCTAATGTGGTAAAAAAAATGTAATGGTTTCGACGGGAGATTTTTTTGAAAAAACGTACCCAAGGATTAGAAAGAAAAAAAGAAACTCGAAAACCGAACGAATATCAATCAGATCCGAAAATCATTAGCACAGTATTTCACTCGAGTATAAAACCATGCATGAACGGTATAGGTACTTACCTATATCATTATAATGGATAGAAGAAAATGTATTTATAATAAATTTAATACGTAATAATACGAGGGGGGTAATGAACGACAGAGGGGTAAACGTATATAAAATATATTATATTATAATATTACGATAAAACAATATAATTAGGTAATAAAACAAAAAAGGCATAAGCCCGAGGCTCGATGCGAATATAATAATATTATTGACTAGGTAAAAAAAAAAAAAAAATATAAAAAAAAATTCGCAGAGGTTTTATGGAAAAAAGAGTTTTGAAGGATACCTACTTATATTTTATAGTACAATAAGTCGTTTTGTCGTCCGCGTTGACGGGGAAAACGATTGATTAATATTATGTGATATTATAATAAAATGCACTTTGGTATATAAAAAAAAAATATATATATATATATGTTTTTTGGATTTAAAAAATAAAATAAAAATAAAAATTCGAAATCGAAATATCCTTATCAAAGTCTCGTCACTTCGGGCTGCAGCTGCGGGTGTTGCTGTTGGGTCGCCGCGTGTCGTCGGCAATCCGTCTGACTGGCCTTGTCGTTCCCGGCGTAACCGGAGAAGTAACCCGCCGACGAACAGACGTCCAAGTACTCGCAGCTGGCCGACGACGGCGGGTCAACCGCGGCGATAGGATACTGCGGCGGCAGCGTCAGCAGCGCCTCCGTCGACTTGGTCGGGTGCCCGATCCGGCCGCCTCCGTTTTGATGATGGTGACGGTGATGGTGGTGATGATGATGATGATGATGATTATGGCCGCCGTTATTGTTGTTCGTGGTTTGGTGTTGAACGTGATGGTGGTTGTGCTGGTGATGGTGTCCGCCGTTGTGCTTTTGACCGCCGGATTTCACGTTTTTCAGTTGCAGGTAGACCATGTGCTGCTGCTGTCCGCCGCCGCCGCCGCCACCGCCACCGCTGCCGCCGCCCATTTGGTCGCGGTCCAAATACTCGTAACCGAACCCGTAACCGCCAAACGCCTTGGTGGTCAGGTTGTCCCACGATTTGACCGGCTTGACCGCTGCGCAGTTGTCCCGCTGGTACGTGGACGACGACTGCGATTTCACCGAGTGCTGTCGCGACGCCGTGGCCGGCTGCTGCTGCGCAACCGTGGTGGCCATCATCGGGTCGTCGTCCCAATACAGCGTGTCCGTGCTCAACGACGTCGTGTACGACGCCGGGCTGTTCTCGGTCAGACTGTTCTGGTGTCGGCACCCGGTTGACGCGCTCTGGCACATCCGTTCGTCCGAGGCGTACCGGTCGTTCACCAGGTTCGCGTAACCGTGCTGGTGACGATGCGCGGACGACGACTGCTTAGAACCGTCCGCATCGTCTCGAACCGAATTCCGCCGCTTCTCGTGTCCCTTCCGGCAGTAGGAACTCTCGGACTTGCATTCTGCAAACAGGCATAAAACACACACGAACAGATTGCTCGAGTTATAAAATGTCGTCTCTCGTAGATATTTATATGCGCTGGTTTAGAACGAAATTTCAAATCATAGTTTTTTTTTTCCCCAAAATATACGCATTTTATGCCTAAACGAGTCTTGTGAATTCAATTTTATAAAAATAAAAAATTGGTAAATTAAATTATTGAATCTCTAAAACTCCGTCCTGAATAATTTTAAAATTCGATAATAAATATTAAAAATATTTCATTCTAAGCCAGCGAAATGTATAACACACGCATTTAGACGTGTTGTTCACATCATAAATACCATAATGTTAAATTATATGATAGACAGGTATGGTGAAGTTGGGCATAGCTACGTTAAAATAAGGCAATATGTATAAGGTGCAAAGCTTTATGCAACAGTTCACAAAAATTAATTGTACTAACAGGTCATAGGCATATAATCCAGGTATTTTAATAAATATAATATGTATATTTACCTACGTAGTTGAAATATTACATTTTTTTTAAAAAAAAAACCGTTAAAATTAATGTATTAAATATACGAGTATTCGAGTGGCTTCACTGGATCCACGTCTAATACGACGGGGATTTAAATCATGTTTCAACCCCTCTATAAAATATTAAATTAATCTATAACTCGTCGATTCGTATATTATTTTCCAAACAGTAGGTACTTTTATATACCTATTATAGATTGGTAATTTTACATAGGTTATATTTATATATTAAAGAGTTATATAATATGATAGGGCAGCATTAAAAATATTTAGACTATTTCTGTAATAAGCATAAAAAAATTGAATTTTTTCTTATATTTTATTTATCGGAATGCTCAATATATAAGGCATTCAAATTGAATACTATACGTAAGTAAACAATGCTTAGGTATTAATATTACTGTCTATTTCATAAATCGTTGGTAACAGGCTCTGTTAGTACCTATCTATACAATATTATTTTGGCAAACCTAGTTTATTGTTTAGGTCCGATATTAAATGAAGATAAATAAAAATGTACATATTGCTTATATTATAATATGTCACCTGATTACGTTGAAATGTATTATTCTTCATTATTTATTTTATGGAGAAAACTTAAAATAAATGTAATTTCTTAAATACAATAAATGTTTTGTTTTAATATACCTATAACCAACGTATAGTGCCGACTATATAATAAATTGCCAATACCATTTTTCCACATTAAATATAGGTATTTAATTAATGACAAAAAAACGGCAATATAATATTAGTATAGATAGTTATCTAAGTATATTAAATATACTACACGCATAACGAATGTTTTAAATATATTTTTTTAAATTTTAATGAATCGTAAATATTAGTAGACCTCTGCATGTGGGGAAGTAATTATTGTAACTTTTTAATAACGTTGTTTAAATCGAGTTCGACATTATTCAAGTTTTTTAGTAAATAAGTATTTAATTAATTAAATTGTTTAACTCGTTGAATGACACCAAAAACCAGGGCCGTTGATAAAAAATATTTGTAGGGGGTCGTTGTCAGAGTAATTTTTCCCACTTATTTTTCCAAAAAGCAATAAAAAAAAAAGTAATTGTTCAATTTATATCTTGAGTGAGGGGTCTACAAAACTCCCTAAACTCCCTTTCCCGTCGACCTTGCCTAAAACTTCAAAATTTATTCCATGACTGCGAAAACTATATCTATATTCTATAATGATGATTTTTAGTGATATTTATGTTCCTACAATTTTAATGCTGTAAATAATAAAAATGTACAAACAAAAATGAGCAATTATAACATTTTATGAATATATCCATAAATATTATAATATAATATTCTCAGACCATTTTATGTGGGCATTTTTTTATTCTGTACTCACGGCTATTATATATTATACATATAATAATAACTTATATTTTAGTAAATTTAAGTAAAAAATATTGTGAATAATTAATATAATCAATTAGCAATAGATTAACCTCGTCCTTCTATAGGTATCGGTTTCATATTAAATTCGTCAAAAATATACAAAACCGTCACAAATTGGCAAATTAACAAACTCCTCGCGCATATTGGATATTTGGATTCAATATTCACGTCAACGATTAGTATTTTAAAAAATATATATAGTATAGTAATTTGTTCGGTATTAAATATATATTAACTATAATAATCGAAAATCATAAATGGTTTTTTTAGTTGAAAATTATTTTATTATTATGAAAACTTATTTTTCAATAAAAACTTGCATTAGTATTTTAAATTTTTATCAATTTACAAATATGTTAGAAATACGAAATAAAAAACAAATTATAGCTATAAACATTTTTTAGTATCCTGGGTACCCATTATTTGATATACTCATTATTTTTAAGATTTATAGTGATTTCAAAAAAAAAAAAAAATTTTTAACAACTCATAAAATGCGTAAAAAATGGCTTTATATGGCGCCAGATAATTTTGTTTTCTATAATTTAATTTTTATTTCACCTTTCTACAATATTCTCGAGTTCATAAAAACGAAATTCATTAAAAATGTTTATAAACAAATATAGTGTTTACACGATAATGAAAAATCATATTAATACGAAACAACTTTTAAATTAATTAAAAAATATATTTAATTATTTTGATATTTATTTTTTATTACAATTTCTTAAAAATTGCCTATACAAAGCCCCTTAGAACCCATGCTGACGCTGTGTCCTCTTAATAAATATAACGTTCTAATTGTATATATGCACGCATTTAGCATTTATTATTATTATTTATTAGTAGAGCCCGGATGTCGATGACATTTTTTTTTTTTTAAATCTTCGAAGATGTTTTTCTAACTAGAAATGTGACTCAATAATATACGAATCTAATAACTAATTTGTATTTTGCATTTTTTGACATTCGAAGGTAATTTTATATAATTTAAAAAATATTTTGTAATAATCTACAAAAAAATCATGAGTTTACTATTATTATTTTTTTTAAATTAATTTACGTAATATATATTTTTTCATTTACAATTTAACATTTTATATTTATACATACATTTTAGTTTTAAAAAAGTACATTACACCGTAAAAAGAAAAACTGAAAATAAGAAATATAAAATACGCCGTGTAAATATAATACATATACCAAGTTCCATATAATTTATAGAAGTAATTTAAACAATTTTAAAAGTATTTTTTTTATGTTTTTATATTGTAAATTGAATTTTTTAAGGGTATTTTTGTAGGTTTTAAGGAAATTTTTTGTATTTTTTAGGTCATAAATGCATTTTTATATGTTTTTTAGGGCATTCACATCCGGTTCCTACTTATTATTTCCTATTACCGAGTACTGACGTGTAGCAACAAATCGTTATAAGGAGATCTGATGGCTGACCATAACACTATATATATTATATGCATCTATATATCGTTTAATTGCTTATATAAATACCTATCTATAATATATTAATACATTTCAAATCTTAATCATTATAATATAGTTTCGTGCAAAACGAGTCATGTACTAACGTTCGTTAAACGATTAAAGACTCGAACAAAAAACTCAGGTTTAACACGATGTCAATGAACCGGGCGGCAGACGCATTCGATATGAAGCCAGGTAAATACCGATCCCGACATTTTGGCTCCGGTCTATTGATAAACGAACGGTCGAAAATTTAAATATATCCACACCATGTATTTGGCACCTGAAAACGATTTGTGTGGACATTTAAAATAACAAAATACTTTTTTTTTTTGGGGGGGGGGGGAGGTTAGTAATCCCGGATATGTAACAACCTATATTTTTTTAATTACACAATTCACTTCATAAATCATTTATATATGAATTTTTTATTTTGCATTTTAAAAAAAAATGTTTTAGAATTTTAGTGTACGAGTATATTCTTTGACCTATTTAAAAATAAACAAATATAAAATAAAAACTTTTAAAAATGTAATGAACAATTTTAGTTGTTATATAGTAAAAAATAATTAAATAATTATATAATAAAAAGTTGTTAATAATATTAATAAAATATTATTTACTTATGGCGGATACTTATGGATTACTTATGGTATTTTTAATTTTAGTAGGTATATACGCGTATTTTTTTGCCGTTAAAAAAAATTATGGCATTTTAAGTTTATTTTTAGTACCTATTATATTTTTAATGGTGTAGTTTTTTGGATTTTTTGGACTATTATACTTATTAAATGTATTTAGTTGTTATTATAATAATTATTATAAAATTATTAAATACATGTTCTCCATTAATAATTTAAAGACATATTTTAAACCTCCACCCAAAGGCGTATTTTAAGGGGGTATTTGCTTCCTCCCACTACACTCACCACTCTTAAAATAGGTAATTAACTGTAAAACGTTTTTGATTTCGCATAGAAGAAAATATAATTTTTGTTGAATACACATAAAAAAAAATCTTATGCCCCCTCCTCCCCATGAACACAGATCAAATACGCCATTGACCTCATTGTGTTCCCATTGTCAGCATGACGGTCCTTAATAATATTACTAATATAATATTATTATACTATAGTATACAAATTATGTTAAATGTTCATAATTCATATTACTCGTATACAATTTATATTATAGGTATTTAGGTTTTTACTTGCAGCGAGTGTAAAAAATAGTTAAAAGTTCTACTGTCATGCAAAGGAAATAGCTATTAAAAAAAAAAAAAAAAAAACTATTAAAATAATTATAATTAAAAATCCATGCATTTAATGACATATTTTTTTTAACACCCTATTTATTTTATGCGAATACTATAGGAGTACAGTGTACTGATGTACGAATAACGAAAAATGAAGTACAATAACACGTGAAAGATAAAAATGATAGCGGGTAAGGTAGGTAAATAAAAAAAAAACACAACAAATGTAAAAAACAAACGCATAGTTAGCTGCCATAGAGTGCACGCTATATATACTCAAATCTTTTTAATTATGTTACGAGTGGAAACGCGTGTTCCCGAAAATGCATAACAAGTAATTCAAGGTTATTTTTTACATAAATACATAAATACTTGTTCGCAATACATATTATGTACACCAATATATAAATAATATAATATATTATATGCGTGCAATTAAATTAAAAATAGAAATTCTAAGAATGTATCTATACCAGTCTTTTAATAACTTCTTAAAAAATAATTAAACAAATAACCAAAAACCATAAAAATAAAGTCATTGCCTATAAATATAATAACGATCAATATTATATATAGTTTACAAGTGATAAAAAAAAAAAAAAAAAACTGTAAAAACGCCAAAATAAGTAAAACATTGATAAAACAACATTATAATATAATCGTGTCATATAATATGGCAATCACTACGGTGGCATTCACTAAACAACAACGACAAGCAACGCGACGGCCAGCTGCAGCAAGAAGGTTGGGGCGGAACAGGAGAAGAACAGCGATCGTTATTATCGCTAATGTGAAACCGCGGCGATTCCTTGCCTGGGCTTTTATCGCGACCGCCACCGCCGCCGCCGCCACAGCCGCCGTGCGCCGATTTGCGTCTACGACGATGTCTCCTGGTGGGCATACACTGCGAACCCGGACAACAGGCCGCCACACTGCTGCCGCGTGCGCCGTTCGTGGCCAGATCGTACGCTTCCAAACTGGTGTCGTCGTCGTCGTTGTCGTTATCGTCGTCGTCGTCCCCGTCACAGCCGCCTTCCTCGGCGCCACCACCGCTCCGTCTCCTACGGCCGGATACACTTCCGCCTCCACCAGTGCTGCGTATGCAACCCCATCGCGGACAATTATCGCCTACACCGGAAAGCATTATAGGAAACAACAAACAACAACAAACAGTGGCGTAAACTGGGATTTGTAACCACCAGGAGTCTACCTAAAGATGGGGAGGGGGAGGGAGTATACATATCCAATGTCAATGTCCGAAGAAAAATAATTAAAATTGAAAATTAAGAGGACGCTAAACCAACAATTTTTCATTTTTATCAACTTACAAACATGTTAGACATATGAAACAAAAAACAAATTATAACTAACAAACATTAACTAGCGACCAATAGAACCGATTTTTGATACGTATACATTTTTACACATTTTATGAGCTGTTAAAATATAGATTTTATTATTTTTTCAACCGCTTATTAAACGTGTAAAAGTGCATATATCAAAAACCGGGCACATCAGTCGCTGAATTCTGTTCTTTATGATTTTTTTTTACTTCATCTTTCTACAATATTCTTAAGTTGATAAAAATGAAAAATGTGTAAACATGGTTTTTTGTTTTAACAAATATCGTGATTACACAATAATTAAAGATGGTACTGACTGACTCAGGTCTACTTTTAAATTACTTTAAAAATATATTCAAATATTTTTAATTTGTTCGATTTTCATGTACAAACCCTCATAAAAATCGGTGTGGAGTCCGTCCTCTTAAGGGGCCTATACACCACACGATTCTAAGAAGTGATATTTAGGCAATTTATTATACTTTCTTTGTACGATTTTGTATTTGTGTTGGGCGTACATGATCATTAGTATTAGTAATCTGTATCAAAAGTATAGTATATGGGGAGCCATTACATGCACACGCGTGCACATGCATGTCGACCATCTGTTTTATTTTACGAATAATTTTATATTTTTCACTCAAATAGACAGAACTAACTTCATCAGAATGTCGCAACGAGTAATATAAACTTTAATTTTTAAAATTATTCAAATTTTACATAACATTTACGAGGGAATGATCGAAGAATTTTTCAAAAAATTTTTATTTAATTAGACAGTTATGTTCAAAATTTTGATAATTTTGGAAAATTTTAATGGTTTTAATCATCGTGTGAAGTTTGAAAATAAAAAATGTGGCTCGATCGTTTCCACGGATAAGTAATGAAAATTTGATATACGTTTTCAAAATTATTATCGGAGTAAGTATTGTGCCAGACTATTGGAATTAGAATGAGTAGTTTTTAACCACAAAAATAGTGGTGTGGCCCTTTAAAGAAAAAATATCTAATATAAGAAATATTAAAGAATATACTATATATCAAGAGGTAAAACTATACAAAAAAGAATATCATAATATATATTCTCGAAAACGTGATTACTCTGCTCGTTAAATTAAAAAAAATAAACAAATGCCTTAACATTAAGAGGACGCCACACACCCGATTTTTAAGAGATTTTATATGGGCAATTTTTAAAAATTATTGGAAAAATAAAAATCTAACGATTTAGAATTATTTAAGTACATTTTTAAAGTAATTTAAAAATAGTCATGTGGCAGTACCACTGTTTATTCTTGTGTTATCACAATATTTGTTACAAATCACGTTCACGATCTACAACTACAACTTTTCTCTATGTAATTGCAAAGTCAAAATGTACACAAAATATGAAAGATAAGAATGTTTATTGTGCTCGAGAGTGGAGTTTTTTCAATATACTTTTTGGAAAGCTTAAAATCTATGATTGAAAATCGTGAAATTTTAAAATTAAAAAAATAAATAAACTAAAAAACTTTACTAAATATTCTCATCTTTCATATTTTGTACACATTTTGACTGTGCGATTACTAAGTGTAGTGAAGCTGTAGTTATAGACCGTTAACGTATTTTAATACCTCTAAAATGGATCTGCCATTTTTAAGGTGTTCTATATAGGCAATTTTTAAAGAATTTCAAGAAAAATTAAAATTTAACAATGAAAAATTTTTATATGCATTTTAAAGGTCCCATATGATACTTATATAATTTTTATTATGATTGCTTTTTATAAATATATACAATTTTATTGAAAATATTACTCTTGTATTTCTCATTTATAACAACTTAAAAACATCGTAGAAAGATGAAACAAAAATAAATTATAAAGAACCATAATGATCCAGCACCTTACGTAACTGTTTTGTAATGTATGCATTTAAACATGTTTATGAGTTATTAAAAAACTAACTTTTTTGATTTTTAAAATAAATCTCTTCAAAAAATTTTAATATCGTAAAAAGACTACGTAATTGTTATGTTATGTTGTTATCTATAATTTATTTTTATTTTAATTTTTCTTAAATGTTTGGAAGTTATTAAAAATAATAAATCCTAATAGTTTTTCATTGAAAATTGTTTGTGCTGACATCCTCTTAACATTAAGAGATATTATAATTAAAATACATATTATAATATTTTATATGGAAAAATATCATATTACATAAATGATAATTAATTACATATAGGTAAATTGACAATAGTTAATAATGCTTTATGAGGACGTGATACCCGTATTTGCTGTCTGTGTATAACCAAATGATAATATACGAAATTTACGTACAGCATTTGTGTCATATCTTATTTTTAATATCGGAGTAAATTGAATGATTACAAAACATTTATAGACGAGATATGCCTTTACAGGGTACATTTAACAAAACGACATTGTAATAATAAAATTGTAAAAAGTGACTGCTAAATATCTCCACTACGTTTGCGGATAGCTTAAGCGGCGGGTCTTTGTAATAACGGCCCTTTACCTTTAGTTATAATTTTTTTCTTTTATTTCTTATACTTTCCAATTTTATAACTACACAGATTTTAATATATTTTTTGATTTTTGAAATAATATAAAATAATTCGTTTTTATAATATTACAATCATATGTTTGATAAATATTCAATGTACCGGTTCAATAAAACTATTAATTACAGTGAAATTTTTTTTAGCACTCAAAATGGCACCAATAATAAAGTTTAAATACTAAAATATATATAGTCAAGTAAAATTAAAAATAAAAATAATTGTATCATTAAGTCGAATAAAAAATAAACATAAAAGAGTAATAGTATCAATGAATTCAGGAAATCAATTATACTTCAGTTTATTAATATAATCCATAAAATACATAATATACCAAATCATATTTATTTAATAAAATTTAATTTGTAGTTTATACGTTTAAATAATGACATGTAATATATAGTCGTAATGTACATTTTTCAATTTTAAATAATTTAATAATGATGGCACCTAAAGCATATAACTTTATTCAATATAATATTCACTTATCTTTAAAAAATTATGAATTGCTTTCTAATTTTCAATTTAAGTTGCTTGGTATTAAAAAAAGTCATACTTTAAAAAAAACATTTATTTTATTGTTAGATTTAAATTAGTGTGATGTATATAGTTCCTACATGAAAAATAAAAAATGTAAAGTTCTAGATTTAATTGTGTAAGTCGATATTGTTATTGTTTAGCAATGCATTAAAAATGATATTTTATTACTGTAATAATGGGTGAGTATATTTATTTCTCGTAATCAGTCTGATTACCACCTTAAGTAATTGTAAGAACACCTAAAATGTAGTCCAATTTACGCCACTAAGTCGGAAGAAAAAAGCACTACCAGATAGATTATACATACCAGAGCAATGTGCTGTGCTACAAATACAAGTTTGTGAATGGAAGCGATTAAGAACATATTCACAAATTAAAATAAAGAATAAAGCCTACAGATCGTGCACTTTAGAATAGAATAAAGGACTTCTTTTTATAATATACATGATGAAAATTATTGAAAAAAGTGTTAAGAGCACTCTACCCACACGTTTGTTGTCTTTATCTTACATATTCAAGAACAGCAAATCTACGTACCGCATTCTTACTACAGTTTATTTACAATTAATATTAAAGTAAATTTACCTATTATAAAATTTGTAGAGGATAATATAAACTATATTCTAGCGTGGAGTTTTTTTTTTAAATTTTATTTTATAACTAGTTAAATGCATTCATTGTTATTTTTATAATATTATATTTAAAAATGTATATAATACTTCTATAACTTGTTTAGAAATAAAAATATTAAAAAAAAGACTCCATGCTAGAGCACAGTTTATGTTCTCCTCTAAAACCTTGATAATAGATAAATTTACACTTATTTTAGTTATAAATAAACTGTAGTAAAAATGCGGTATGTAAATTTGATGTTATGCGTATATAAGACAGAGACAACAAACGTGTGGATAGCGTCCTCTTAAAATAATATTTTAATTGGATGTCTTAACAGTATCATAACCTATGATAACTTCACTGAAGGTAAAGAGTTTTTGATTTTTCTTCACGGTTCCAACGATTTGAGTTTGTTCCCATAGTGCACTATCTGGGTTTATAATTTATATTATAATTTACTATATAATAATATGGCTTCACGATGAAGAGCGATACAACGTATCCTTAGTAGTTTTTTGATATTTTACTGATAGAATTGAATTAGTACGTAAAAAAAACTTAATGCAATATTCTCATCCTCATAAGAAGACATTACACTGCCATTTTTCTGCTTGTCAAACATGATTTGAAAGATGCACGTTTCTATAAAACTGAATTACTTTAGCGTACAACAACCTTTGTGGAAAAATTCAAGATCATAAGATGATCTAAATTTTTATATGAGTGATTTTCAATAAAGTTATTATTATTAACCGAGTTATAAGACCTTAAAAAAAAAAGAAATTCAATCTTCTAACTTCGACTTTAAATTCTAAAACCACTCAGTTTCTCATTAAAGTGCATCTCCCGAAATACGTTTTACCTCGTTTTCAATAATTATTTATTAATACTTATAAATAAAAAATATGTTATTGGTATAGGAGTATTTTTTAATTAATTTTGAAATATATTTTAACGTTTTTCATTCACGGGATTTTCATAATATATCTATAAAATTTCCTTAACATAACCTCTTAAAAGTGGACGTGACTCTCTTTTAAGTGCTAATAATCCAATATTATCAACAGAAGTTTTTCAAAAAAACTTCGGGGCCCTCAAATTTTGTTCACATTACAGCTCATCGTGTATCCACCATTATAACTTCAATCATATTAAAGTAATTGATAGTAATATAAATTAATTATGTATACAACTGGTAAAGCGGATCCAAAGCGATGTATTAAAAATAACCAACACCGTGTTACATTAATATTATGTAGTAGTTACGTGTAGTTAACTTATTTATATCTAAATAAAGAGATTTTGTTGTACTAAAAAATAATGAAATATAATATATATCTATCACTTTTATGTTTAGGAGATAGGAAGCGGTTCTTTTTTATGATGCTAAATATACCGATTGATGTAATGACGCGATACAAATTTTGACGATAAAATCGAATTTCGACGAATTTTATCCGTTTATCACAAATACAAAAATACGTGAATAAATTTTAATTTTTTTTAATGTAATTTTCTAAGAAAAAAATTTATAAAGCTCAATGAATTGTATAACAAATTCAAGTACGTTTTACTTATTACATCGTTACATCAGTCGATATATGATGGAAAAAAATTACAATTTTCACCACATAAATTCGTTACGCGATAGCTTGTCATGTCCGTTCACGTGCGATTCAGTGTATACAGCAGTGTCGAACGCATCTACTTACATTAATATATGTACTATAAAATCATAAATTTAAATTGAATAATAAAGTCTATGTGCTATAGATAATAATAATAATAATTATAACGAACTTTTCACTCAGAAACGCACAGAAAAAAAAAAATATGAAACTACAACACTTTAATAAACGACCGGTTCCAATCCCCTTGATTAGTAAACCACTATTAATATAGTTATTGACGATGGATGCAACTAGTATGATTTAAATATTATATATATATATATATATATATTATATATATGTGTGTGTGTGTGTGTGTGTGTGTGTGTGTGTTTATAGTTTCCTATCACAGATTTTATTAAACCAGATACATGAGGGAAGAATATAAAATTTCCGCAAACATATTATGATTGGGGTCATTATTTATAGACGTTTATACAAACAGTATATTTTGTAAAAACTAATGTTTTACTATTACTACCTAAATGATAACATAAAAACGTTACATAAATTCATAGATTATTTATCTATATTATTATATATCCTTTACAGACTAATTCTACACAACCACGAGGGTTTGTAATAAACGATTTTTTTTTTTAGTTTAGTGATATACAGGCTGATTTATTAGAAATAGGAAAATATCCTCTTCAGACTCTGATTACACCGCTTTCACATGTAAAAGATGGGTTGTTTATGTTTTTAACACTATCCAGAGTTTTATAAAAATATAATTTATCATATTATACTTGAAGTCATCTGTAGCTTTTACCTTGTGACGAAGACCGTTGAGAAGCTCTGTTGGTGAAGCTGTGCTGTTTGCAGTGTTGTTGTGGCGGTTGTTGTTGCGAACGATTAGGCACATCTGAAGACGTACTGCACCGTCGGCTCACTTCTACCACGTAATGCGATCGTCTTCTGTGCTGAACCGGTTGATCTGACGGCGGCCAGTTTTCTTGTTGCTCATAGTTTTTCCCGTTGTTATTCGAGTGATTGCTGAAAATATCCAAAAACAATGTTAACGTCTGAGACCGAACGATTACGTTATACAATATTATATGCTTTGTATATCATAAAACTACCACAATATGCATTTATACCCTTAAAATATAAGTAACAAAACAATTTATGAAAAATCATCAAAAATTGAGGCGTGTTAAAAAAAATAAGAATTAAATTTATTCCTTCATAATTCTTCATATTTTTCTACCTAGCAACTTTTAAGGTTATTTAGTGTTCAACATCCTTTATAGTTCTTCCAAGTCTTGTACCCTTATACTAACTAGGCGTCCTCGTATCGTTAAATAATTTTAAATATATTTTGTTTACTGTATATAGTAAGGAAAACTACCGTCAATTTTTAAATTAAATCAAATAATAATAATAATGCCAGAAATTTGGTGTTTGGACCAATATTACTGTCACATTATAATGCCACCATGTGGCAATAATTACAATTACTACAATTATTGTAGGAATTACAAAAAGTAATTTTTATATAAACCAAAAAGATCTCTTTCAGTTTATCAAATTAATACAATTATACATAAGTGCGGTTATACAGTAAAAATTTTAAGCATGTGATAAAATCGTCAAAAACTTTTGACCATTTTCAATAATTTATAAATAAGTCGAAAACTTGATTTTAAATTTTGAACGGAGTGAGAGATTTTTTTGGTTTTATAATGATGTTCATTATTTTATTTTTCCAGGGACAAGTTTTGAACAAGAAGACAATTTATATTTCATATACCCACATTTCAGTAGCAAACTGTATCAGAATTGTTTCGAATGTAATTATTTGTCTGTACTTTTAAATCTAAAATAATAATACTATACTGTCTGAAAACTAAAGGGACAACTTCCACCACTTCTACCTACATGGCTTTTAGGTTTCTAAACATAATTTTAGACACCTTGTATCCGTGTTGTATCCGTCTGTCTTTAGTTACTAGTACATAGTTACGATTGTTGATTTGGTTACTAGAGATAATATAATATTATTCGTTCTATAACATTTTTATTACATAATTACGAGAATCATTGTTGATTTTGTTACTATAAAATAGATATTATTCGTTTTGTTTTATACTATTTTTAGTTTATAGTTTATATTTAGAAACCAGAAATTTAGTACACTTACAGAGTGCAAAAACTCGACAAATCCACTTTTTCAAATATTTTAGGAAACGAAAATATGTTTTAAAAATTGGGTATTTATAATAAAACCAATGTTGAAAATCATTTAGGTACATGCAATTATGATAAAAAAAAAGTTTAAATTGTTGCTGATTTTATTTTATTAATTTTTACAAAATTGGAGCTTAAAATAACCCAAAACTTATGGAGTTGTCTGGTTTCTTACCAGAATTTTTAGTTTTTTTTTTTTGTAAACTTCTATATTTTAATAATATTTGTTCCAATTTTGTTTTATTTATTGAAATATGATTAAACGCATTATTCTTCGAACCTAAGAAAATAACAAATTAAAATATAAGGGTAATACAATATAATTAAAAATTAATTTCCAAATCTTTTTCACAAATTTTCACTTTTTTCCAAATTTTTCATATACACATTTTACAAGTAAGGGTTTTAAATAATCAATATTTATTTGTTATGAAAAATCTGTGATAATATTATATTGATAATGATAACAAATATTGGGTGGGTATAGACAATACAAATACCTTGGTTGTCAACAATTTCTGTGCAAGAACAAAATATGTCCGGAGTTATCTCGTTTTTGCACAAAAAACTTTCTCTCTTGAAAGAGACAACTTAAAATACATTACAATTCTGAAATGGTTGGTCAGAATTGTCTCATTCATGCATAGAATCGCGCATTATATTTTTCATTATCAGAAACCATTATAATCCCATTTTCGAAAAAAAAAATGGATTTGTAAAGTTTTTGCACGGCATACCCTTTAAATGATAAATCAAATATAACAGATATTTTCTATACAAACCGTGAAAATAATATTAGCTTTCAAACTTAAATATGTATGTAATACCTATACCTATATATATATATACATACAATATACTTATTATACATAATATCATGTATATGTTATTATATATAAATTGTTTCTGATTAATTTTCGTATACATATCAAAATAAAATCCAATATTTTTGTTAGACAAAATATAATCTATTAATGTTATTTTTATAACAGTAAAACATTTATTTTTAATTGTACTTTTATGTATAGTAAACACTAAACACATATATTTTAATGGTATCGGGGACCTATAATGTTGGTATAAACTACACATATACTAAAATTTTAACCAAACAGTACCTATGCCACCCAACGTAATTCGAATCTCCATTGATAATGGCAGTAGTAGGCTGATGTAGATAATAGGAACGTCCGTGCTGATCAATGAAATGGTGTGGTCGATACGCCAACATGAAGTTTTGTTTGGGAACATAAATTGGCTGTCCTTTAGCAACGTCTTCGGTTGAAAGCGTAGGTCTGGACATTGAACTTTCACCTGTAAATTTATCAAATAGTCCAGTTAAATTAGATCAAAAAATGATGTTTAGCAAGAAAAATGTATATAGTTTTGAAATTTGGTATAGGTTCACGTAATATAGTACTGTTGAAATTCCTCATTTCCAGTGTTAATCAATCCTAAAATATAAAAAAACTACCCCTAAATTCTGATTGATAGTTTATTTCTCTACAAATTTAGCTATGAGCATTTTTAAGGAAAAGTTAACCGTTTAGCTATTATTTACCAAACCAAGATGCAATAAACAAATGTTTGTAAAACTGCCCCTAACTCAAAATTTAATCCTTATCAATTTCGAATAATTAGGATAAAAAAATTATGCGATGATCTGTTTACAAGATTTTATAAAAACCAATTAGGGGTAGGTTAGGTTAAGTAGGATCTTAAATTTTAAGAGATGATAACAACATCGAGGAAAAGGGAATTCGACGGATCTTTTTAACTCAAGTTTATTTATAAAAAATTTCAAAACTATATAAATTTTTTTTGTTATATTCTTATAGCTATATTATTTTGAACAGTGACAGCTTTAAGTTTTTTGAAAACATAGTGTGTCCTCTTAAGGAATTTGTTACACAATACATCTGTTGAAATGACTATTTATTACTAATTATCACCACTTTAAAATAGCAACTCTTTATGGGATATATTGTATTTATTCTATATTCAATATTATATATCTGTCAAAAAAAGTAGCTCTTCAGTGGGGTGTTTGATCCTGTCCAGAATGCAGTGAGCCAAAATTTTGAAGCACATGGGTCTCCTTTTTTGTATATTGGATATATTAATGCCAAATTCCAACCATGTAGGATTTTTTCTTCTTTCCAGATGTGCTAGCTTGTGTATATTCGAGATTATTTTTCATTTAACGCTTTCAAGATCTCACTTTGAATCCCTCTAAGGCAAACTCATCCAGACGATTTATTAGTTTTTAGTTTTTTTTATCTGTAATTCTATTTCTTGTCGTATTGGTAGATGGCAGATTTCTTTGTTGAGTTCCATCTGCGTCCTAGAAGAAAGTCTCAATTAGTTCTTCATAATTGAGAAAGTTTCCAAAGTGTTCTGTCTATTTTTTCTCTACACCCTGCTGTGACGTAATTAGTGTGTATAATAATTTAACAGAAAGATAAGCTATGAAATTATTCCGTTTCTTGAAACTTCCTGTGATTTTACTTATATTTTGATACATTTGTCGCGTTCTATTACCTTTATGGTCTTGGTTCGTTTCTATTATTATACCTTGTGCATATCTCCATTTTCGTCTTCAAAGACATTGGTTGCTTCCTTATGACATTCCTTGTAGAATTTTCCTTTTTCTTCATTCGACAAGTTACTCAGGCATGCATTCCTTGCATATTTCCTCTTACTTAGAGCTATTTCGCATACGCTAGTTCACTCCGCAAATAAATGTTTTAAAGTTATAAAATGCCCGCCAAAGTTATCAAGTTTATTTATAGGATCTTTGGTAGGTTGCGCTCGGATGATAACGGTGTGGTTTATCTCCGTGTATATATTCGATTTTTATTGTTTCTTGAATTTTTTCGTTCGGTCAGTGTTACCCCCGAAAGTACAAGTTTCCGTTTTTATGTGCTTTTCAGAGGCACTGGCATTTGTTTCGTACTTCGTGTGCATGGCAGTGACGAGAGAAAGCTCCATGTGATCTAGCCGTCACACCATTTTTCGTCAATGCTTGTGGTTTATTTTTGGCACGGTGTGATTTTTTTTTCTTCGTTGGTTTTCATTTGGCCACTACTGGGGCGACCGAAATCGGAATTCGTTTGTATATCTGGTAAGTAACGTTCGGACAGTTATTACTAATTTTGCACTCCCAAGTTATGGTGATATTCATTTGCCGCTAGCTACTCGTCTAATTTTCATTCGGTTGTTGTTGACGCCATTTTGGTGGAGCGTTTTGTTTTGATATACATGGCAATTGTTCATCTTCGGGAGGCTGCTGTTTGGTAATCGTTACGTCATCGAGTTCACTTGTCTCCCCCCAAAGTGTATACACTTTATATAATTACAGTTCCCGAGATGGTCACATGGATTGAACCAAATTATCAAACACAGCTTCTAAGGTAAAATATTACGGTCGACGGGCCATTATTATAATATAAGTACATTTTTATTTTAAATATTGTATCTATTTCTACTAATATATATATAAAAGCTTATGATCTATAATAAATAACACAAATAACATTTACAAATTAACAACCGTATATTAATTACCAATTAGTAACAATAAATTCAGCCGTCACGGGTGGCGTTCTCGTCTGTTTAACGGTCGACCGTCGTAACGCGACACTATTACCATGGTTTACTGGGGTTCTCGTTTTCAATATTTATTAATTATTTATATATAATTATGTTAGTATCTAGTAGCCAATAGGTACCTACATTGTACAGTTTAAAGTTTGAATACGTTATTAGTGTGTTTTTTCAATGTTTATTAGCCATAATATTTTCTATATACGCCACTGATACATAATATCATTCAAAGAGTATTTAAAAGAACACTACTCACCCATTTTAATGAAATTTAAAAACGTTCACGCTTTCTAAGTACTTAACTTCTTTCCTAGTAGTTGACTGGGCTTCTATGCAAAATATATTATTGCCAAAAAACACTCTTTTCCAAAATATGATTGATGTAAAATTAGAAATAGCACGTTTTGAAAAATATTGAAATAGTACGTTTTGCAGAAAAAATATGTTTAGTCTATGAGTTAATACAGTAGGTAGCGTATTTTGATGGAAAACGGTTTTAGTATAGGAAAAATATATCTGGAACTAATACGTTTAGACAAAAAAAAAAAATGGTCTTTATTGATTTCTCGGCTATTTTACCATAAGAATCATCTAACATCTAACTCCATTTTATCAAAAATTACGAAAGTTCGTTTTGCATAAAAACCCTTCAATTGCAGATTCAAATTATAAAAAATCCTCTTAACCATTCTATTTATGGTTGTGGTCATAAGAAAATAATACTGATATTATATTAAGACACGCAATTAAACCAGTATTAATATATAGGTATATATATATCTTTGGTTTTGGTAACAATACCGGTTTTTAAAATATTGCCATCAGTTACTAATATTTGGCTAATTTTGGAATTTCAATATTTTATAGAATTATGTATATTAAATCTAACAAATTTAAATTATATTTCAAACACGGCAACACGTAAAAAAATACTTAAAATTATATTAATAAAATATCTAAAAATATAATTTTTTTAGTAATAAGAATGGTAAACCAATAATTTTTGTTCCACAGATTTTCAAATGGTAACCTAAAACAAAATAGTTTGGTTACCTAAACAGAATTTCTACATTTATGAAGTTGGTTACCATTTGGGTACTATAATATGTAACTTAGATTATAACCGTTTTTTTTTTTTTAATCCGATTAAAATCCTGACTAAAAGTAATTAAAATATCTGATTAGGTAAGAATACAATATTTTTGAAGAATAAAAAGGTAAAAAATTCAAGGAGATTGTTACAATCCAAATTTTGACAAACCCTAAATAGGCTACTTAATACAAAACTATTTATTAGGGAGAAAATTAAATTACATACCATTTTCAGTCAATATTTTTTGATTAGCTGTGTCCTTGGAAGAATGACTAGACTTCTTTCTTGCTGGCAAACTGTGTGTTTTCCACTTTCCTTCCATGAGTTCCCTCTCTTTGATTTCTACTTTTTCTAACTCTTCAACTTTAGCCTGAAGAGTCCGCTGCAGTTGTATATACCTCATATGCAAATCGACCTACGGCAAAAAATCGCTATTTTAAGTATATTTGTCGCATATGAATGACATGTATATTTAATGGATCTCAAAAATGTTATAAAAAAACAACGGCTCACTTTTCGCACACAGTCTTCGAACAGTACCACCATTCTCATTCTCGAATCACAGCTTTTTATAAAGTTTACTAGTGCTTTGTGGTCGGCTTTTTCCATGTCGACGCCATTTATCGATAATATTACGTCGCCTAAAATACATGTTGTAAAATTTAAATTTATTCGAAAAAATGTGTGATATTTATTCTATTCATTATACCTTCTCTCATTCCAGCTCTATATGCCGGCCCATCGTAGTCTACGTGGTCCACATATGTAATCATTTCGATCTCTTGTTCTTTTTTGTAATGAATGCCATAACTCTTTAAAATAAAAAACCAATTCAACGTATTATTAAAATTTGTATATTTTTGTTACATTTAAGTGATCAAAGAAGTATAAATACGAATATATAGTTTATTACATATACTTATATTATGAAAATTAAAATAGTATGAAAGACAAGCCACGTTTTAAAAAATGGAATTTTTTTGTACTTATTTATTCTTTACATTGATCTATCTAAAAATTTAATGAATTTAATGATAATAGCCCAAGATAAATATAGGTATGTATAATATACGAATTAAGTTATTATAATAATTATAATTTACAAACTACTTGAATAATTGTCGAAAGAAAGCATTTAAAACCGATTTAAAATATTTTTTAAACACGTAACCTATATTTCATATACTATAATAAAAATAAAATATTTTATATATTTACCTGAAGCATAAAGCCATAACTACCACTCTTTTTTTCGACAATTATGGTCCTTCTGCGTCGATCTTCTTCTGGTTTTGTAACGGTTACGTGGTCGCATTTTACGCGATCGAGTATTTGATTCTGAAACATATAATCAACATTAAATTAAAATTAATTAGGTATTTAAAACAACATCAAACATTATAATCTAAAATCATTACTTTTTGAGTACATAATGAAGTTAAAAACTTAAATTACGTTATCATTGAATAATTTCCATTTCAAATATAGAGGACATCAAATTACAAATACATAGGTATAAATTTACAAATTTAAATTGTATACAATGATATTATATAATAGGTAAACAATATAATAATAATGAAAATTATCTGTTAAGAGAAAAAAAAAATAGTAAATATCGTACTAAGGTGTGTCGCCGTGTCGACTATACCTACTAATACCTACTAATTCATTGACCATTTCCGCAATTTTCCATAATATGTACCTATTATAATATAAATCACTAGATTAATTCCATTGGAGTAATATAGGTAATTTTACACGCACAATGAATAACATATAGTACTAGTATAATATAATATCCTATCTACGCGTAGCATGCACAATAATAATAATACCGTTGTTTTTTTTGGCACAGAACGAAATTCATATTCTTATATTTTCAAAATCATCCAAATTGAAGTGTAATCAGGTATATAATTACTACAAAACACGTTAATCACATCGAGTTTTTTTTGACCTTCAAACTTGTGCCAACACTCAAATGATAGTTTTTATACGTATGTATATAATTAAGTACAATTTAAATGTAATACATAAAAATAAATTTGATGTCACTTTGCTTCTATTAATCAAAGTTGCAGTAAACCAATAAACAGAGTATTACAATTTTTTTAAAATGTCAAAATTCCATAAAGTTACAATCCCATGGACTAAGTATTACTACTCAGGATTGAATAAAGCTAAAAAAAGATTTACGACGTTGTCATCAGTTATGGTTGAGATTTGAACTTCGTAATCACAAAAACATAATCACATTTAAAATGATAAAAAAGTGAATTACAAAAAAAAAAAAAAAAACAATTTAACGAACAAAATATTAATACTTAATATAATATTATATTTACTGCGCAGATACTATGGATACGATAGTTTTATACTAACTAATAATAGGTATACAAAAATGTATTTTCTAAACATGCTGGTGTATTTTGTAAATCGTATTTTGTTTATCTTCTTCAATTTTTTAGAATACTAGTTTTTGAGACTTATCCCACTGTGTATCATATGCATACAATAATTGTATATTATAATTATTATAATTTAATAGTTGTAGTGAACATCTGATATTCAAAACATCGACCAAACAGTAGTACAAATATATTACATAATATAGGTAAATAGATTTTTACTATTTAGTATATACCAATATCAATATCATTGATACTTATACTTGTTTTTATTTATATACCGTTTTATTTTAATTAAATAAAAAAAAAAAGTATTATACTGCTTATTATATCATAAAAATTTGGATTTTTTTTTCTCATAATAATTATTAATATATAATAAGAAATAATATGTAAATATTTAAGGAAAAATGTTATTATATTATTTTTAATGTTAATTTATTACAAGTATAATGAATTAATAAATTGAATAAATTATATAACATATTAGATTTGTATAATCATATTGGTGACTTGGCGTGTAGTAGGTATAATAATTCGGTAAAAAAAATATATTGCGTTTAGTTTAGCCTTAAGGGTCATTAAATCATTCAGTGTAGAACAGTGGAAATCGACTTGTTTATTCATTTTATGTGATAAATTTATAAAGAGAAAAAAAAATTCTGAAAATATATTAACATATTATGTAAATCAATCTCCGTCTACTTGAAATCGGTATTTTCTCGAAAATTTGAACATGTCAATTTATAAATGGGAAATAGTTATAAAGTAGACTATACAAATAATCCGAATCTATTTTTAGAATTCTCAGCACACCAGATTCTTTAATTCGCTGGAAATATAATGTGACTAAATTACTATAATATGTTACGTATTTAATAGACAGTAAATTTCCCATTAAATTCGAGTTTCCTAAGACCCACACATGTCGTGCGTCATTGTTTTTTAAATTAACATATTTTTGTAAACATAAGTGTGTTTAGATAATAATTTATTATGGTATTGAATGGTACATTTTTCAGCTGTAGCTAAGTTAAAACTAGTTTTTCTGCAATAAGAGAGATGGCCTGAAAGGAAGTCGCCTCTGGGCACAATACAGCGATTGTACAATGTACATAATGTTATTATATGTATAGAGAAACAGGTATGTTATATCATCATCATTACTTGGGATTATATTCTGTTTAGTTCAACTGTACATAAGCATAATATAACTTAATAATAATAATACGTTACCTAAAAAAGTGAATAGATCCTATGCCGTTCAATAATATATACTAGTAGAATGTATAGACAATTAGGTAAACGCGACGTAAGCAACTAGAACTATTACGTTCGGCTGCCATTTATACATTATTAATAGTCATAGGTATATGCATTAATTATTAAAACTTCAAGTATATGTACCTACTTCAATACATTATACATCGGTGTACCGTCATCGAAGAGAACGAATGATTAAAATATCAGCATACAAAATAAATGAAAAATCTCTGTAGTCGTTTGAGATTAATAAAAATGCAACCAATGAACCAAATGTATAGGTATATATTTATTATATATATTATATTTATTATATATATATATATATATTTAATACAGAATCGTCAATTATATTAGGTGTCCACGAAAATAGAATTTGCAATTTTTGTGCTCACAAAAATTAATTTAGTTTTTACGATGAAATAATTAATTTATTAAAGTATTTAATTCATTAAATGTGTACATTTATTATATTTATAAAGGTTATGCAACTTTTAAAAATAAATATAATTGGAGAGCACAAACGTCCGAATAGTAAAATATGTGAACAATAACATTATAATATGTAGGTATATTGCATATACTATAATATACTAGGTATATAGGTATCTGCTAAATGCTATGTGATGAATTTTAACAAAATCCGTATTTAACAAAAAATATATAATTAGGATATGATTCCAAATTCAAGAAAGAACTAGATCTTGGGGTAGCTAAACAGTTTACCTAGAACAATTCACTGCGCGGACAATTCATCGCGAGTATAATTTAAAATAATTTAAATTTATTATAATATAATAATAATAATTTTCTATAAATTAAATGATAACAAAAAAATAACAAGCTTGGAAAGTCCACTCTGCATCAAACGTGCTAAACTCCAGATTTCTAAACATATTTTATACAATAAACTACAAAATTCGGAAAAATCTCCCACACAACATTATCAATATATTATTTTTTTAAATATAAAATATCGAGTAAGATATTTAACTTTAATTCTAAATGTTTTTCATTAATTTGTAAAACAATATGTACTCGTATAAATATAAGAATATACCTGATATGTAAACATAACATGTACAATATACGTGTTGTTTTATTTAAGATTTTATGAATCGTGCTCATTTCTAAAAATAACTTAAATACCATATCTACTCAATAAAAATAACTGTTTACATAAAGTCCACGCACAAATGATAATAATATTTAAAATGTTTAGTGTAACAATGTACTATTATAAAATCATAACACGGAAACTGACACAAAACTATACAAAGGCTTGGTGAAATAATCTAGTAATATTCGTTTTGAAACGCGTTTTAAAATGTTAAATTTGTCCATCGCTATAAAAAATTATGATTTTTTATAAGGATATGTACATAAGGTACACATAATTATACATTTGTATTTATTTTTTAATGAACTTATATGGATATTTGATATTATGTGACCATAAACAAGACAATGCAAATGTTCAAATATGTGTAATATTTATTTATAATGAATTTTGAACATTGATTTAGACAATAATAAAATGAGTTTAATCTATATACAATCTGTCAATATCCACGCACAAATATTGACGCACGAATTAAATATTAATTAGAAAATTAATTATTGTAGAAAGTTGATGAGTACTATTTACGGTGACACGTCATAATGTGCGCCTGTATAAAGTATAAAATACTCTATTACATATTTATTTTATAAAATATTAGTATTCTTTAAGCATACACGAGACTTACGATTTAAATTTTGAATTAATAATAAGCTATATTAATATATTTATTAATGGTATAATTTATTAACAGTATAAAAATACAATACCCCACTGTGCTATAATAAATCGCCGAGACATAGGAGAGAAGTTATTTTATGACTTGCGAGTTGCGATGCTTATAATTTAATCCCGACTATGTCCATGAGACATCTCTGGGTATACTAACGCCCAGTTGAGTGATATATTGTAACTATACTGTTTCTGTACTGCATAGTACAGAAATAATGGTACTTCTATGCCGACATTAAATTTATAACTACCTTGAGATTAAGCAAAATCAAACTCCTATGCAGTGATTACTTACAAAACTACATAGATATCTATATATTAAAACATCCATGAAATGTTATCTACATTAAGATTATAATATTTTGTGAAAAAAAATAGCAAGTACTGTAGTATGTATACATAATTTTAATTTTTATGTGTAGTTGGATGATATTCAAGTTCAATATAAACACACAATATATAATATTACCATTATTCTATAATATGTAAATGTTATAGAATAATATAACATATAATGAATAATTATATATAGAAGACAAAATTTCGGAGTGAACCTCATTTCGAATTTTTGATGTACTTAATAGAAAATAATTTTTAAAGACTACAATAACTTATTTTCTAATAAAAAAATGTAAAAACTGAATGAGGTTTACTCCAAAATTTTATCTTCTATCGGTTTGATAATGGTTGTTCAACTCTAAAATCATTTTAAGAACTTTTTTTTTAACAGTTTTGCGTAAATATGTTTTTATCACTGAAAATCGTCGGTGTAGCGTCCTTATAATGGATATTTTAGATACATAATATTAGTGATATTAGTGGATATTATATATAACATATATCGCTTATAAGTCACATTTGTAAGGTTTAGTATAATGTAATTTAATATAATGCTGCACGACCGCGTGCGTACATTAATATAGTGCGCGGCGCGTACAGGCCCGTATATTTTATAATTCATAATATATCAATAATTTTATGTTTATTTGTATCTTACTTAACAGCCAGTAGGTATATGGATTTTTACATTATTATTATTGTTCTATTCTGCAATATATATGACGAATAATATACATTTTATATATTAACATACATTTATGTATTATATTATATTAACATTTATATTTATTATATATATTGCAGAATAGAATAATAATAATAATGTAAAAATCCATATACCTACTGGCTATTAAGTAAAATACAAATAAACATAAAATTATCGATATATTATGAATTATAAAATATACGGGCCTGTACGCACTATATTAATGTACGCACGCGGTCATGCAGCATTATATTAAATTACATTATACTAAACCTTACAAATGTGACTTATAAGCGATATATGTTATATAATATCCACTAATATCACTAATATTATGTATCTAAAATATCCATTATAAGGACGCTACATCGACGATTTTCAGTGATAAAAACATATTTACGCAAAACTGTTAAAAAAAAGTTCTTAAAATGATTTTAGAGTTGAACACCCATTATCAAACCGATAGAAGATAAAATTTTGGAGTAAACCTCATTCAGTTTTTACATTTTTTTATTAGAAAATAAGTTATTGTAGTCTTTAAAAATTATTTTCTATTAAGTACATCAAAAATTCGAAATGAGGTTGACTCCGAAATTTTGTCTTCTATCGATTTTAAGTGTTTTAACTCTAAAATTATTTCAAGAACCTGTCTTAACAGTTTTCGTAAACATGTTTCTTTGCCGTTGACGTTTATTAATCATCCGTCATGTGCTGTTGTCTATATAATTCGACGTTGTGTGTCGCGGCGACCAAAATATCTCCCATCTCATATAAACTTATCATCCATGAAAAAATCAAATCTTTTATGTGTAATCTTATAGACTTAAAAAATAAGGGAATTCCATTTGAAAATTTGGTCAGTAATAAAACTCTTATACACAATGAAATGTTCCATAGCAATGAAATTCAAATTCGTGGTTTAGCTAATAATACTTTATATTAATTCATTCCAATACTTCTTTTCAATCCATAAACCAATTAACTGGAAAGTTTTCTTATCGAACAGGCTTAAAAGTTTTAAATAATATTTTCAAGAAAAAAAGACAACAGAAAAAAATGACTGAAAAATGTCCAAGAAAAAAAATAACCTATAATTAAATAATATAGGTACAATATATATATAATATATAATTTACACAAGTAATTACACATAAATGGGGAAAGACGGGATTTTGTTTGCTAAGCGCATTATTTGTGAAATAGGTAAATTAAAAAGGTGGTTTGTTGGTGAGAACGGTACAAAAAATAACATAAATCTAGTAAATTGATTTAGAATATGGACATATTTTATTTTACATAATAGCAGAGTAAATTAAACCGGAAAGATACTGAAAGAAATATAAGAAGTTTGCAGTTTTTTCTACAATTAGTTATGGCTACCGATATTAAGGATTTTGAGGACAGGAGTGTAATCACGAGAAAAGCACAGAATATTAAATCTATAGGTGGCCAAATGTATGCATTTGTGCTGGATTTTCGCAATGAAATGGAATTAGTTGAGAAGAAGGAATCCCTAATAACTGAACCATATTTAAGGAGAAAACGAACTAATTTACACAGGACAATACATAATCAACAATATATATATAACTACTACCCTCACTCGCTTCTTCTATATTTTCATTATAATATAAAAATCTACTAAACAGAAAACCATTCAAATATTTAAACCCATTAATTTCTAATCTTGTTTCTTCTATACTATTTATAAATCCTCCTAGTTGTCAAAAAAGGAATTGGTCACAAAAGCTCGTTAATTTTTCTTCGTGTTCAATATATATTTTATATTAGGTACGTAAATTTCTTACTGTATTTTACGTATTTAAATTATAAATTTTCTTCTTCTTTTAAATTACAAATTAATTATTAATTAATACATGGATAAATAATATATTTTACAGTCAACCAGCAATATTTTGATAATAGTTTCACCACAACGATACACATATAATTATTAAAAATAAAACCAGGCATCGAAAAAAAATTGGCATCGAATAAGATAAGATAAAACACACACACACACACACACACACATACATATATATTATGATATTCCTACTCGCTTAAATACTTTACACTAGTTCGTTTGACTATAGTATACATGTTGTATCTTATCACTTTTAAACTTACCAGAAAATAGGCAACTATGACTAAAACATTCAATATCCTTGTACAGATCCATGCAATTTGAATTTTTTTTTTGTATTAATTAGTTGTTATACTTAGTAATACACATTTTCAAGCACTAAAATTTTTTTACTGTTGATTAGATATGCACATGCATAATAAAACTTTTTTTTGGGGGGGGGGGGAATGGGAGCAACCACCTATTTTGAATACTATTTTTTTTTTTTCATATTTTTTCATGTATTTTTAATGGGCAAACCACTTTTCTAATTCCAAAATTAGCAATAAATCTTTAAAATCCTAATTCATTTCAGGTTAAGTATTTAAGGCAAACCCATAATAATGTTTAAAGGATTTCGAGAATCAATCACTATTAAAAATCAAGTTACAAGAACAATAAGTTATAGGTAAATGGCTCATAATATGTGCTTAATACAAATATGAAATACCTAATATCAAGTCTAGTAGGTACCTAATCTATATTTTTTTTATTTAAAAGAGTATACGAATATATAAAAATTAAACACATAGTACAAAATAATACTATATTGTTTTAATTGAATCGTTTATGAGTTTGTACTTTCTTCTGTAAGCTCAAGTTTGAAAATAACTCATTTTCATATTCAGAATATCAATTTACTTACATTTTGCTGTCTACCTATCAGTATTAAATATTATTCATCTAAACAGTAGAGTAATATATATTGTGTAGGTATATATATTGTGTAAATATTCATTCGCAATTATATGTACTCCCAATATCTCGTCCTCTACGCAGACTTTGCCGAGATATACTTACATATTATACACTTTATGGCCTGAAAAACGAGCTTAAATATTATTTTTAAAGACTAGAATAATAATTCAAGGCGACGATTACGTCCATAATAAGAAATTACTATACAATACGCTTTTATTTGATCTGGTATACTATAATATACTTTAATTGACCTCGTAAATTCATTCAGGTTTTTAAAACATGAGCCGGGAATGAATTGGATTACAAAACATGTCAATTCGTTTTTTATATTACAAAAATAATAAAACATTATATATAACAAGTTAAGAAAAACACTCATCGAGCATGTTGCATTTTATACATTATGCGAGAAAATACTATATATATATATGTCAATTAAACGATTATGGGATAACTCGATTGTCAAATAAAGATTTAGGCTCGTTTCATCTAACGATAATTATTTTTATAAGTACCTACACCTTTATTTATAAACATCCTAACAAACAATTTAATGTAATATTTAAATTATAGGCAGATCCAGACCTTTAGACTCAGAGTAGGTATATAAACCACAATTTCAGAACAAAATAGTGGAGAAGGACTATGTCATCCATACTCATTGTCTTCAACGAGCTAATGAACTATCTATTTATTTTATTAATTTACACAAAAAAAAAAATTATTAAAACTTAAAAATTAAAAAAAAAAAATTAACTATTATTCAGTCACTTAACAATTAATAATAATAATGTCTATAACTATATTATAATAAAATATGTTAACTATATGTTACCTATACAGTATATTCACGGACTCTATATACCAAAATATTTTAACTTAGTATTTTCAAATGTTTAACATTTTTCAAAACATTCAGTATAATATTATTTGCTCCGTAGAAAACTCCTACTCAACTCGTTTTGCTCAAAACATTAATTAAGTACATAATATAAAAAAAAATCAATTAAATATATTTTTATACATTTCTGAAAACTGGTCAAAATATTTTGAAATTAGTTACAGTAAATATTTGGTATTAATTGCATGCATCTGATATATTATTTATTATAACAATATTCGGTCATTTTCTGTAGTTTTTCTTTACGTTTAAGAAAACCAAGTAAAATCTAAAAATTACCACTTTAAAATATGAACTGAAATATACGATCATAATGCTTTTTCCACTATAAACTCCCACTCGACATCTTTTACCCGAAATGTGTATATATAGGACAAAGGTAAATATAAAGTTAAATATATATATATAAATGGTAAAAATAACAATTTTATTTGTTACTTTTCCATTTATAAAAATATTCCATCAAATGCGCTTAATACTAGGAAAATCAAAAAATTACTTTTTTAAAAGTAAAAACTAAAAACAATTTTCTATAAAACAGCTTTTTACTCTAAAAATTCTACTCGATTACTTCTACCCAAAAATATATACAGATAAAAAAATATATAAAAACACATCATTACAAAACTAATTGATATATTTTTTGCTTCACTCAGAATCTAAATCTCAATTATTATAATATTTTATTTTAATTGAGTATAATAGTTTTTAACAATTTTGTCATACGTATAACTTATGTAAGAAAAAGAATTTTGATAAAATAGTTAATAGGTGACATACGTAGATGGATGATTGAAATTGAATAAAAATCGACAAAGTTAGAACAGGTTAGGTTTTAGATTTATAATAATCCATAAAACTAGATCAGTAAACCTTTAAGAAGACAACAAACACCCGATTCTTAAGGGGTTCTGTGTATGCAATTTTTATGAAGTATAGAGAAATATGAAAATCCAGTTATTTACACATTTGTACATTTACATTTGTTTTTGTCATTCGCGGCTTTAACATCATTATTTTTGTTCGGTTATGTTGTCGTGATACTATATTATATTATACAATAATAGATAAAATGATAAAATACATGTTATAATTTAAACATATAATTTCCAAACTATATTTAATATAAAATGCTTGACATCATTTTTTTTTTTCTTAATATTTTTTAATTTGATAATATTATATAACATTAATTTTAATTAAATTAATACAAATATAAATAATAATAATTATTATACAAATTAATCATTCAATAAGATAAAATATCTATAACGAGTTTTTATGCATAAAAATTGTACCTAAATATCGGCAGTATATAATAAATCCATATTAATAGTTGTGACATTGAAAAACTGGTTAAATTTAAAAAATAATAATAATTAAGTATATGTATTATATATAATATACCAGATACCTATATATCACTTTGCAAGAAGTGATCGTTTGGGCGTGACCGTTTGAGCGTATGGTCGATTTGGCAAGGGACTTTCGGACGTAGGACTATTTTGGCGCGAGACTTTTAGACATAGGACGACCATTTTGGCATGAATAAAAATAAAAATTACACTTACACAAATATTTATAAACATTACTAAAAAAAATTGTTTCAAAAATATTACATCTTTAATAAATTAAAATCTAACTGTAAAAATATATGCAATTTTCAAATGTGTATATTTTATAAATTTAAATAATAATTTTGTTCAAAAATTTAAATGGCTATAAAAAAAAATTGCGATATGATTTTCATGATTTTTTTTTAATACTAATAGAATTCACGTTTTAAAATCTATAATTAACCTAACCTTTTTTTGACTTAAATATCTTAAAATTTAAAATTGCTAGAAATTGAGAAAATATATATTTTTTAAATGTATTCAATCGTCATAATAGTAAAATACACATACATACACTGTAAAAATGTCAAGTATTTAGACCCACTTTTTACACAAAATTCAAATATATTTCATCGATTAACCGATAGCTAGAATGCCGTACTCTTAACTAGTGCCGTAGCTGATGGACTAGAGGTACATGCCCTCCCCCCAAATTTATATATTTAAATTTAATTTATAAGCCACTAGCTATTCAATGGTATCGTCGACCTAATTTATAAAAGTTATAACTTATAACTATATGGACTTATATACTCCGTAGTTATAACTATAAAATACGCATATTAAGTATTAAATTATCTATAGGAGTTATTACTCTATGATATCGATTTATTATAATGATAATACAACAGGCTTTGGACACTTGCATATAAACATAATTTAATGACCGAATTCGATATAATTTGGTAAAGCATTATCATGTTTACTTTATGATAAAGACATTTTTTTAAGTTAGAATAATTTTCATTGTTCTATCACAACATTATTTTCATCTTTATCAAAAGCAAAATTATATACACACACACATTTATATATATATATATATATATATGTATAAAGAAACACAATCAGACACTGTATTTTAGAACAACTAAAAAGAGTGATACAAAATCCAGTGCAACCCCCCCTCCAAAAAAAAATATCTGGCTAAGGCACTGCTTTTAACTTTGTATACAATTTTTAGGAGAAAAAACAAAATTTTATAAATTATAAACTAAATATTTTAAAATTTAAGATATCTAGATAGTCCAAAATTGATCAAATATTTAAAAAAATATAATAGTTAAATACACATTCTGTGAAAATTTTAATTCATTAGATCCATATTTCTCCCGAAATCCAACACACTTCATTCTAAAATAGTACATGTTGTCGAAAAATTTAAATGGCTATTACAAAAAAAATCGTGACAACCGATTTTTGAGTATTTTAATATAGCTAGAATGACGTACTTTCACATTGTATAACATTATTAAGTCTTAAAACCTACAATTAACCCTTTTATTACGAAAAATTTCAAAATTTTAAATTTTTATTAATAGCCCAAAATTGGGGGGGGGAGAAATTCTAAACTACTTAGGTACTTAAATTTTGTATTTATATAACGTTTTTGGTGAAAATTTCAATTTAAAATCATTATTTATGGACTTACAGAAAAATAACTAGTATTATATGTATAAAATATAGTCGATTTTGCCGAAATCGTGTTATTACCGGTTTTATGTAAATTTTCGATTGTTTTCCCTTACGCGTTAAAAAAAGTATTGAGAAAATCCAATAAAGACCTCTTAAAAACCCCAACGAAATACAATTCTCTATCTGAAAATTGCGAAGCGTGTTATGATATGAGCACTCCATCTTATAGAATTTTCGGGTACAGACGTAAAAAAAACATAAATAAATAAAACACATCATTGTAAAACCAATACATTCTTCTAGAAACATTTGCTGACAAATCCCTACCTAGGAAATTACGTTTTCTTTAAACTTCAATACTGCATTGGATTCTTTTTCTTCCAGCAATTTTGACAGTGCAATGGTGCGGGAGGGAGTGCTGAGGACATGTTTGTGAATTAGATAAACGGATGTTGCGCCTAAAATAATGACGACCGAATTATCGTGATTGTCGTGCAATACAATATACTAATTACATACTAAATATTTGTACAAATATTTTTCGAAATTGTAAATTTCAACGTACGGGAGGGGGAGCTGGAGACATGCTTGCAAATTATATAAACGGGTGTTGTGCCTAAAATGATGACGACTGAAATATCGCGATTGTCGTGCAAATACAATATGCTAATAATTACATGCTAAATATTTGCATAGAGAAAAATATGAAAATATGTATTTTTAAAATGGTTGGCTGTAGACACATGTCTCCAATCCCTCCACTAAATAGTTATTATAACTCCCAAACTAAATGCATGCAAATTGTAAAATTAGCCATGCAAATGCATACTAATTACACGCTAAATATTTGTGTATAAAAAACATGAAAGTTATAATGTGGAGGGGAGAGCCGGGACTTATACGTCTCGCTTCGCTCAGAATCCAAAAAAGTGTTGGCATCGACCATATATGGACGCCATACGTACTTATTTTTATCATTATTGAATTTTAAACAATTTTATTGAGCTATTGACTTTGTTTTATTAAAAACCAAGTAATACTTAACAACAACCAATATTATCTAATCTATTTGTATAGACTCATTAAGACTTTACTTGTATTCACATTCATGACATTTTCTTTTTTTTAATTTACAGACACAAATAAATATTAAAAGAATATAAAATATACCATATATATATGTATGCCTATACCTATAATATATTTTTTTCATTAAATAGATACAGAAAATATTTCATATTTACCTATGGTAACCATAATTATATGCTCATCTGCCGAAATACGAATAATCTTAAAACTCGAAGAATATACGCCTAAATCACGTAATATACGTACACGCTTATATTGATGATATCCTATATTATATGTATAATATCTAGCTATGTGTGCAATGTATGTATATTATATGGTGTGTTTGGCAAACAATATAAAAAGGTTCACGCGGCAGTGATGGCAGTAGTCTCTGTTTAAGGAAAACAATGATTTCACATTTTTTTTTTCTGGGACGTGATTGGTGTGAAATAGTAATATAATCACTTGAGAAATACGATTTACGATTTATATGTTCAACGTAGTCACCGCACCCGAAGTGCGTGACCGTTAATATACCTATATGTATATTATACTTCCGACTCCAACACATTATGGTGAAAACAAACACAACCGGAAATTGGATATAATAATGTCAATACCTATTATTGAATATACGAGTATTACCTATATACATTAATCAGATAATATAGATAAGTAGATACTAGTTAGAGCCAAATTTTAGAACACTTTCCCTCCGAATTACAATGTAAATTAATGAGCTTTACAACAAAACATGAGTAATATGAAATGTAAGTATGTAATGTAATATGTTGATAAATATGTAAATTCTATATAATATGTATCAATTTATAGATCAGAACAAGATTGTCTACGTTTTTTACCTGAGATTTCTGTGCAATGTTGTCAAATGTTTAGTAATTTACGCATTATTACCTAAATAGCCCATATATTATATATATATAATGACTGCCGTTATAGGTACTTGAAAGTTGTTAAAGAATATAGGTTGTATCTACTACCTATACTTATACCTATACGTATATGTCCCTATAGCTATTGTTATAAGTTAAAACCAAAATTAGTTAAATATTTTACACTATATATGTATTAAAAAAAGTTGTTAGATATATCATATATCTATAGGACACGAAAGTGTATTATTATTAAATTTAATTTAAAAGCAAAGATAAAAACCATTATGAGCAATATTTAGCATAATATTAATAATAATACGTTTCTAGTACCAACTATAACGAATTTTCTATCAAAAAAGTTCAGGTTCTTTCTCCAAAACTTCTATATTTACTTCTTCATTTCAAAACCTCTATACAAGCATAAAAAAAACATCATTATAAAATCAATATATTTCTCTCTTCACACAGAATCTATAATATAAAACAAATGCAAAAATGTTTGTACATTTTATTAAGTTGAGGAAAAAATGTTTATTGTATCCTTTATAAAACTATATATTTTTATAGAAATTAAAATTAAATTGTTAAATAATATTATATACAAAACCGTATATATATATAAAACTGTTTTAATTTTTAGGGTTATTTTGATAATATAATTCATTGTTTACTAAAAAAAACATACACATATGTGTTCTCAATAAAAGGTAAATGGTACACAATTGCATTCCTTATCACACAGACGGGCGGTTGAACCGCTCGTCCAGTGGCGTATTATTATTGAGGGGATCGACCGGGTTTCAAACTACTCCCCCCTTGACAAACTCTCCATCGGAAATTTCTAGTTAGGTTTTTCGAAATTTGTATACATTACTACTCGACCTAAAAAGTAAATAGATTGTAATGGTTCTTTCAAAATCTAAGCAAAGCGAAATTTTTCAATTTTTCTATTTACATTTTTACATATAAGACAAATTAGGAAAGCCCACTTTACGAGCACACTAAATTCCCGATTTCTTAACGTATTTTAAACAATAATCATATTATACCTATATTATATTATATAGATATATATGTAGGTATGTTAATTACTCAACACTACAAATATTTAGACATTCGACAAATCAACAAAGAGATAATTTACAAATATGAGATTAGCTAATTTAGCTTATTTAACTTTATATGACATTTTTAATAAAATCATGTTTATTAATAAATTATTTATTGTGATAATATAAAGTGAGGGAAGCACATTTTCAACATGAAGCATAATATTAAATAATACACAATCATCATCTGATTATATGTTTCTTTTTTTTTATAGTTTAGTGATAATTAAGTGGCTTCCATACTCAAAAATAAATCTTTAAAACTGTTTGGTTTTATAAAATTTTGTTTTGGTAATTTTAATCATTTAAATGCATTGCGTCTCATCTATTACTCATTTATTGTAGACGGTTCAACCGTGAAAGTTCGCAACAGCGGGTCAACCGCTGTGTCGAAAATTGCAATCTTTCAAAACAAAAAAATAAAGCTAGAAAATCACTTCGCACATCGGGTAGGATATTGGAAGAGGAAGTTGGTCTATCACGATCGTTAAAAATCAGTTTATTTTTACCATGCAAGGTCAGAAAAATTTGACATTCCTTTAACTATAGAATAAATTTCATTACATAAAAGATCTTTCTGAAATTTATTTTAAATATAATAAATTAATTAACCAATATTTAAATAATTTTACTCGAATTCAATACAAAATTGGGTATCATCCGCATGTATATAATGAGCAATAAAGCAATAAATTGGCCAAAAGCATAATAATTGTTCTAAATCATATTTTACCTACCTGTAATAATATACCTAGTAAAATAATTGTAACTATAATCAATTACACCAACAATACCAGGTTTTTATTTATTTATTTATTTTTTGCTACAGTATCGAATACGAGCCTGGGAAGACCAAAGAGTGGAACAAAAAGTAAATGATATAATATTAGATGAAACAATAAGAGCTATAAATTGGCTTAAGAACTGGAAAGCCCCCAGGTCAGACGGGATACCAGCTGAACTTATAAAATATGGCGGCTTAGAACTGCACAAAACGATCTATGAATTTTGCAAACATATATGGAATGAAGAAATACTACCTGAAGAATGGAACAAAGCTAATTTCATCCCAATTTATAAGAAACGAGGTAAGATGAGTTGCAATAACTATAGAATAATATCGTTACTAAACACAGTGTATAAGATATTTTCCAAAATATTACTAGGACGACTGGAACCACTAGCCGAAGAATGTATAGGAAGCTATCAGTGTGGTTTTCGGAATGGTAAGTCCACAATAGACCAGCTTGCAACTATCGAACAGCTCATGGAAAATAAGTATGAGTATAGACAAAACATATGGTAAGTGTTTGTGGATTTCAAGAAATCTTACGATAGCATCCATCGTGATAGTCTATACAAAATAATGTACGAGTTCGGCTACCCAAAAAGACTCATATCACTGACAAAAATGTGTATGAACAGGACCTGATATCAAGTTAGAGTGGACTATTGCAGTGTCGAAAGAATTCAAAGTGATGACGGGGCTTAAACAAGGTGATGCACTATCACCAATACTTTTCAACACAGCATTAGAAAAAGTGATACGCAGTGTACAAAGTAATAAACTCAGAATTAAATTGAAAAAACTACGCTAGATGTGCTGGGTTTTGCAGACGATCTGAATTTAGTGGGAAAAAAACAAAGAAATGATAGTACGAAATACAAAAACACTCATTCAGGAAGCAAAAAACAATGGCCTAGAAATAAATGAGGAGAAAACTAAAGTAATGGAAACATGGGTGGTTAGAGGTAGGGAAGTCATTACAGTAGATAACTATGTTTTCGAGAAAGCCCAAAGCTTCAAGTACTTCAAGGAGTGACAATTACTGGTAAAAACGACTAGAATGCTAAAATAACAAGTCGCTTGCTTAAAGCGGAAAGGGCTCTTTTTTCACTAATAAAATATTTCAAGTCAAAACTATTCTCTAGAGGAACAAAAGTACGACTGTACATGAGTATTGTGAGGCCAACGTTAACTTATGGAAGCGAGGTATGGCCGATGACATTGCAAATTGAACAAAAACTCAGAACCTTTGAGGTTAGAGTACTAAGAATAATATGTGGACCGTTTTTAATACCGAAATAAATAGATGGCGTAGAAGAAAAAATACGGAAATAAGGGAAATCACCAAAGTACCTTATATAACAAACTACGTAAAGGGTCAGAGAATCCAGTGGTTTGGACACACAATGAGAAGAGAGAAAACAAATGAAGTTAGGGTGTCAACTGAATACAAACCAACAAGTAGAAGATCCAGAGGCAGAGAAACGATGGATGGATGGAGTGCGCCAAGATCTAGAGGAACTCGAGGTAACAGATTGGGAGGAATGGATACAAGACCACGATTATTGGAGGTCGGTGACAGTGGTACAAAAGAAGACAGTATCAAATTCACTACGTCTTAATGTACTGATAATAATGAATTTAACAGAATAATATATTGTTATGTCATGATTGACGGACCTCCTAGAATCAACCTTTAAAGTCGAACCCACTGAACCTACACCATAATGAATTTGATTGCTATTACGCGTCATACATATGTATACAATATAGCTGCTTGAAGAAAGGAATTTTCAAAAATGACCGAAAATTTTTTATTAGAGAATAATAAAATATAAAATAGTTACACAGTTACACCATATAAGTACGTATAGGTACGCTGTATATAAATCATACTCCGTTCTCCTTAGGTGGGTATATATATATATATAGTTATGTATAGTATACATGTACATTTTATGTACGTATGTATGTACTGTATATGAATGCATACGGTGTATGACTATATATACCCAAGGCCGTTCCAAAGAAATATTTACGGGGTGGAGGAGAGTGAAATGTGGTAAAATAATATTACCTATACTTCTTCTACTTTTTTTTGAAAAACTTAAAATAAGCAAAAATTAAAATTAAAATTTCCCATATTGCCGACTACAATTCCGAAAACTACTTCAATCAAACGTGAATAAACAAAAAAAAAAAAGGTCATCTGCAACTTTTTCTACTTTTGTCGACATGTTTTCCAGTGTTGCCCCCCCCCCCTCAAGAAGGCACTGAATACACCGTATAAAAGGAAATATTTCCTTGAAATATTGTATAGAGTATATAAATTCGTCTCCAAAAAAATATTGATTAGGTTTTTAAGAAAGTTCAAGTTTAAGAAAAAGTTTATTTGGCTTTTTTTAGGAGCGGCAAAATTTGATTTTACCTAGTGCACTATTTTTACTTGATCTGGCCCTGATTTTACCAAAAGGCGAAAATACATCGAAAAATCAAAAATGATTTATATGGAGTACCATCTAGAACCGATTTTCAATCGATACCAATGGCAAAGTTCCTCCTCGACTCATGGTCGAAAATTTGTACACAGAAAAATAAAAATAAATAATCATATCATTGTAAAATTATAAAATGATATCATACCTATTTTCTATAATATTCTGAATATACTGCTGCAGTGCTGCAGTAATACTCATTCAGTATGATTATGATAATACTTGTTTATCATAGCCTGCAGACAAAATACTCGAAAAATTATATTTAATTACAAATAATACATTGCATTGATATTTAATAGTATACAATATTTAATATTATTACATATTATTACAATTTACAAATACAAATTCACTTTACCTAAATGCTAAAAATACTTCATTCGCTTTCCATGGATCAAATTTCCGAATTATGGAGAGTTGTATTGTATATATATAGTACATATGATTTTATTTTGAATAATTAAATTTATTATGTACATTTTATCTTCTGGAAAACAGAAAATCGAGGGCAAATATCAGTATAATAAAAAAGTTGCCTTATTTTTTAGGTATACCGCCGACGTGACGGAAAACGATTCAAGGAATGAATAAAAAAAATGGTAATAGAAAATCACACAAGAAATTTTTAGCGTATTATATTATATAAGATTAATTTTACACATTAATTATACCTAAATAATTTTTTACTAGGATTTCCACGCCTATGATAATTAAATATTTTATAAGCTGTCGCATAATCGATTATATGAAAAAAAAAACTATATATATATACTGTACTATACTATAAACAACAATGCAATTTTTTAACTTAGAAAAACGTGTACAAATTATAAAAGTTTCGACGTTTGGTTAGGCGCCAATCGCATCTAAAATTAAACGAGGATGATCTTTGTGCAATGCGAATGTATTAATATGGCGCGCTCATTTTCACCCAAAATTAGCCTTTTTGTCTTCACTACACAATTTTTTTTAATTATAAAAACATTTTGTATTGTTTTAAATACAAATTGACTTTTATTAATTGTTAAAATAAATTTGTGTAGTTCAATTTTATTGGCTATAGGTACAATATAATATCTACTGATTATATATTATATAATTTATACTCAAGAGGGGATTTTAGAGGGAAAGTAGTCGGAAAAATCAAGTTTAGTTGACATAAACAGAAAGTTGATGACCCCCCTCTTTTTTTTTTTTACTTATTTACACGTTTTGAGGAGTATTTCAGAATTTAGTCGGCAAATGTACGGAATATATGGTCGGAAAGTCGGAAAATTATAATTTAGTCAGCAAAAGTAAAAAAAAGTGAATGACTTTTTTTTTGCTTACTTACCATTTTTGAAAGAGTATTTTGAAATAGTCGGCTATACTTGAAATGTAGTCGCAAAATTTTAAAAACACTTCAACCCCCCCAAAAAAAATGTGTTCGGATCGCTCCTGTATATACTAATATACTATAATATACTCAATATACTAATACTGTTGACTTCTTTAGTTTATCAGTGTTATTAAGAGTTTATAATTACAAAAATTAACATATTTATAATTTTTATTGGTTGTATGATTTATTGAGATGGAATTAATTAATTATTAATTGGAAGTAATTTTAAAATAGACCTGTATCAGTACCATTTTTAATCATTGTGTAATAACGATGTTAGTTTTAAAAAAACATGTTTAAGCATTTTTTATTTTTATCACTTGAGAATATTATAGAAAGATTACATAAAAAAATAAAATATAAAAATAAAATTTCCTAGCGACTGATAGAGCTGATTTTTAATATATGCATTTTTACACGTTTTATAAGCTGTTGAAAAAAAAATCTATATATTGACACCTCATAAAACGTGTAAAAGTGCATATCTCGAAAACTGGAAAATGTAGTTAGCTATAATTTGCTTTTCGTTTCGTATTTCTCACATGTTTATAAATTGATAAAAATAAAAAATGCTAATGCAAGTTTTTTATTGAGAAATTTTCGGTGTAGCGTCCTCTTAATGTCGTCTATCTTTGCTCATCTATGAGAAATATAGTACAAAGTACAGTACCTAAAACAAAAATTGTGTCATTTATTTTGAAACACCTATTACCAATTTTAAGAAGAAGAATAACATTTTTTATAATGTACGAAAGCCAAGATAAATAAATTATTAATTAAAAAAAAAAAAAAACATTCGCATAATATTAACTTATATTATTGACTGCACCGAAGTAAAAATAAGATTTTTTGTACATACAATATTGAACAATATAATTAAAATACCATGAAACACCTATGAGATCATCTCCAAAATATTGTCCTTTATTCATTTTATTAGAGGTGTATTACCTCTAAAATAATTTTAAAATGCTTTTTTTATGTTAATATGTTATTGCTTATGTTTTTAGTAAACAGGTTTTTGAACATATGTCTTAATTATATGTGTATAACAACAAAAAGTGTGCGAATATGGGACTATTTTTAGATTAATTTTAAAATGTATTTTAATATCTTTTAATTATTTAATTTTAATTTTTCAAAATATTTCTTTAGAATTGCCTATACTGATGCCCTTTAAAAATGAATGATGTGGTTATAAGAAATAATAATGATATACCTACACGTGAGACCACTGACTACATAATAGCAACTGATGCAACGTGAACACATGACAATGTTTACTATCTTATCAAATATTAGTTATTATCAAAATAAAGTTAAAAACAAGTACCAATATATAATAAATTATTGACCTATTGACCGTTTTCGATTAATTTGAGCGGTTTTCGATTCAGATTATACAATTTCTATCCATTTTTTGTCGATCGGGATTTCTGTCGATCAAAAACGGGAATTTTATATCGACCCAACGTGTTGATGTTGATATCAATCTAGTGTAACGTAGGCTTTAAAGAAAAAAACAAAAATGTGCTCTCCTGAAAAATCAATTATTACAATATTTTAGCACCAACACATATTGCAGTATCACCTTTCAATTATTATTACTGAAAACATATTGAAAACATATGGGCTGCTTCCGCAGCAGCACACCGTCATCGTCACAAACGAGAATAACAATTATATGATATTATATTTATTAAATATTATTCAACAATAAAAAAGTTTTTTTTCAATAAATCGGCAGATTTAATTCATGATACGCTATAAACCAGATGGCGTAACATTTTTATTTTATATTATTTTTAAATAAATCAAAAATAAGTTTAGTAAGAAGCTTTCTATAAAATATTATTTGATTTTTCGATTTTAATATATCAAAGCGAAGAATAACAAATTGTGAAAACTGTTTAGTATACATACCGCAACAACATACAAATAATACCTCCTAGTATAATAATATATCAAATAAATATAATTTAAAAAGTATATTTATGCACTTTTAAATTATATTCTTTCTAACTAATAATATTGTATGTAACGCATATTTAGAGCATTCTTAACAAACTATTACATCATATTTGAATTTATTTTGCACATGTGTAAAATGTTTCGAAATTCTTGGTTTTATATAATATAGACTACCTTTTATAACTACATGGTGATCAGTATACGTTCAAATACCTAAAATCATTGGTAAATTGTTATTACCATGTATTTTTGAAAGAAAAATTATTGTATTTGACAGAACCCGGATATGTTATCTCGTTTTGAGCGAAACCCGCTTGTATTAATAAGTATAATATAGCTGGCGCTTTGCACAGCCCGTCGTCTCTGCGGAAGATGACACGCCCGATGGACTCGTCCGGGTGTCACACTCGCCATGGTCGGCCACAGCGGTAGAAGAGAAAGTGTTATATTTCAATTTCTATACCTGTGATGTTTCATTTCCATAATGCGCAAAATACTATAATATGTAGATAGAAACGCTAAATAAGTAGCGACGTGTTTAACAAACCGTTGCGACCGATACCGCGATTATAAATATAAAATTTTTAGTCTATACAATATATATTATAATGTATCATTATACTCGTGCATATACAAAATTAGAAATAAAGTTGAAAAATTGACACTGAATACATTTGATCACAAAAAATTAAAAATTAATCTAAAAAAATTACTTTTAGTAACCAATCAGTCCTGGCATATAATCTCTATATATGTATATCGTTGATGCAAAAACTATTTTTATGGAGCAGTTTCGCGCTTTTTTATTCGGTTTAACAAATTTAGTTCAACATTTCTAGGAAAACAATATATATTTTTAATATATATAATTATATAAATAAATAAGTGTGATATGATTATTACCCTGTCCTTCAAACTCTTCATCTTTCCAGTCTTGCTGACCCCAGACATATTTCTAACCTTTCCTTTTTTTCAAACCACCTTTCTAACAAAATTGATTCCCATGAACTTATATCCCTTATAAACTTTAAAATTCCAATTCGTTCAACCCGTTCAACAATTATTTTCCTTATCCCACCTTCTCCTTCTCTCTTTCTCGATTCCTCACCTATCTTACGACTTATGCGTGCAGCCAATAATGACCCCTCTTTTACCATTAAGCCATGATTACTTACCTTACTTTCATTTATCATTAATTATTCTGTTTTTAATTATTTTTAAACAAATTTTCTCTTGCTAATTGTTCTTTTTGCTTTTTCTTATACATTAAGTTATCATTCTACATTAATAATTGCACTGTATATTATTTGTTTTTTGGGCTATAGCCTGTACTAATAATAATAAATAAATAAATAAATAAATAAAGGTATACTTGATAGAAAAGTAACACAAAATCAGAAACAAGAGCGTATGAGAGAATAAGGAACAAAGGATTACTGAAACTTCATATCATAGATCTAATATTATGAATTTGTTGGGTATAAATTCTGTAGATTAATAAAATATTTTATATTTTATCTTCAATGTTCTCGAAGCTTTGGACCTATTCTATATCCCATCTTTATGGGTATGTTCGTCATTCCGCTGCTGTGAATATACTGAGTAGCACATCAGTGGTACTAACAACCTATAGATGAACAATGAACACACATCTGAAAATGAAATCTGCAATAGATCCGAAACGTTAACACACAACTGAAAAACTGGACATATCCGAAAAACATACAAAATACATCAAATATAATGTTCCACTCATTAGAGTGTTTTTTTATTTATTATTAGATCAACTAATAATAATGGGTAGGTATGTTAGTCAACAAAATATATAAAACAATGTTCCTTGAACGATCCCAGAGTCAGTGGATTTATGTAGTTGCGAGGGATTTAGAAATATTGGACTGAAACTTATTTCTCAAATAAATTGAGATTAAATATCCAAAGATATTTTATAAACGGTTATATAAATATATCAGAAAAAAAAATTGTAGGTAATTCTATGAAAATACGTAATTTTCTAACTACTCATAATATATTAAATTATATTTAAAATTGATATTTGTCGACACGATAATTTCCTGAGAAAATTAAGTAAGAACATAATTGTATTACTCCAATGTATCAAATTTGAATATAGAAACGCATAATCATTGTACTTTAATATTGCATGAATAACATGAATTCTATGTAAAAAAATAAAGAAAACGATTCAGTCATCGGTCGAGCAAATACAATATGTAAGCATAATTGTTAAATAACAATATTAAATTCCCAGTACATAAAGAAATACTTTTCTTATTTGTAAGGTTAGGTTCGGTTTAAAAGTTTCAAAATATGTTCTAAAAGACTTATCAGCAGAGGTGGAATTTAGATTAATAAATTAACTATTTGTTATTTATCATATCTGAATAATTATTTAAAACTGATATAAAATTTATTTTAGATTAAAAAATATCAATAATCTAAATATATTAATAAAATGAAAACCAATAAAGTGTGAAAATGTGGTTGTTAATCCATTATAGCAGCTTAATAAGTTTAAGTTTTTTGTTATATTGTTTCTATAAAAAAAAAATAAATCTGTTGAACTTGAAGTAATATTATTAGGATGAAATATACTTATATTATTATCTGTATGCAGAAAATAAATTATTACCTATCAAATATGTATTTTCCGAGATTAAAATATGTAATAATTAATATTATACATCATAATATTATAATGATCTTGATAAGTTATTTTTTTGTCATTATATCTTTATTTGTATCTATAAACATCTATGTAAATCTAGATAAACTATTACTGAATTGTTATCCTTATAACCTTATCTACAGCGAAGTAAGTTTATATGCAATTAGCTTCGTCTTATCTAGATAACTTGTTCCTTATCTTATGAGAGTTGGCGCTACATACCGGGTCGTCGGAACGGTCAGCCGAACGGTCGTACTTGGTCTTGGAACAGCACCTGTGCGACCGGTAGGGCCGGTGGTGTTTGGTCCTGTACGCGGCGGTGGCGGACCGCCTGGCCGTGGTGAACAGCGCCACGTACAGGGCGACGGACAGCGCGTTTCTCGGGTCGTACACGGACGTGATGGGTGCAACAGCATCCATGGACCAATCGAAGCTCAGTCTTCGCGGGTAGACGAGCAGCCTGATGTTCTCGACGGGTAGGTAGAGGAACGTCAGCGACCGGGTGACCAAGCTTGGTGATTTGGCGGTCGGATTATCGGCGGCCGCAAACACGGGTGGACCGCCGTCGCCCATCAGCGACATCCGGACAAACAGCAGAACGGCGGCCGCGCCCGACAGGATTGCGAGAGTCTTGTAAATTCCCCCGGAATTCTGAAAAACGAAGACAAATTATTGTCGTTATTATATTAATGTTCTTATGAACTCACAGATGTCAGATTTTTGATTTGATTAAAAAAACTATTGATTCTTTTGTGAAACGATATGAAATCCAAAACTCATTCATACGTCCGCCCCCCCCTCAACCCTCAAATGAAAAATAGTTTAAATGTTCTGAAAATATAGTTCAGAGTAGTCTTGCAACGATTTTCAAATATAATCCCTCATCTCTTTCTTGTTACGACACCCAATTCCTATTTCCTCTCCTCTTGATGACACTCCAGACGCACAGAATCTCATCATCAGCGTTAACTTCCAAGTTCCTGCCAATTTTTCCAGAAAAAATACTCCTTTTCTTATTTCTCATGATCGTAACCGTCCAATTAGTCGAATGCTCGGCTCTCTCAATAACATCTCTTTACCGAACTATATACATTAATATTTTAGTTTTTTTTCGAATAATTTTTGGAATTCGTCGGTTCCATTTTTCTTTATACGTGTAACTTGTAATTTCCAATATTTATTCCGCATTATTCATCACAATATTCTCAGGATAAAATGAAAATTTACTGTTAACTAGTGGTTTACGGCCAATCGAATAACACACAATTTCCAACGAATAATATTACCGTAAAAAACCATTTAAACCATTTAAAAAATTTTGGGCATATTTTACTCTGACCAAAGATCGGAACTATAGGTAGGTACCTACATAATGTGATTAAATTTATTCCGCAATAATATTTCTTTTTTACGATATACCTATACAACCTTACACGTTTTGTGATAAAATAACGCGCGATAAATGATCGTACATTTTGATAAACAAGAGCAATATCCTAGCAGGTATAGACAAACCTAATTAAAATCTATACGGGCCATGCATATATAAATATATTATGTACGTGGAGCAACAAAATTGTACTTTCGGGATAATATTAGTTAAATCGATAACGTTGAATGTAAATATTTAATAGTTCGCTAATATTATTCTGCAATGGAACACTGAGAACGGAGACTTCCGTTTTATGCGATCTATAAACACTTTAAAACTATATATACGATCATAACAACGCAAAGGGGAGGCCAGACATAATATAACCGGAGTATATTAAGTATATAATTATTATTATTATTATTATTATTATTATAACTCTGTTTGAATATATTTACAGTACCTAATAATATATATTGCCGTAACGTTAAATTTTATTATAGTACTATAACGGTAATAACCGGTACCATAATTTCTATTAAACTGATTTAGAAAATCTGAAAACTTTGTTGTCATGCTGGAAATTCAAATTTTATTTGCTGAACTCGACGGATATAGGATATTAGATATACGATGTACGTGTACTAAATGTTGTAAAAACCAAAATCCCCAAAACGTGATTTAACCTGTATAACGTAAAACGACGTTAAAAAAAAAAAAATCAGCTTTGCGTGAAAAAGTACAACTATTACAATCTAAACGTACAGTTTATATTTCGATTATCGGTCCAATTGGAATTTCTATTGTACGTATGTTATAAAATATATTTGTATGGATACAGTATACCCTAATAGTTCTGTCCGATTTAAATATATTTATAGTGCGTGTGAAATGGTCATAGACCACGCCGATGTACAATAAATTTGTTAATACCGTATAAAAAAAAGACCACAGACAGAATAAGAACCGAATTCGTAATTGATTATTTGTTCGTTACCAGTGTTGCAATATATTTTCATGGTATCTATAGAAAAACGACAATTTCCAACGGTGACTAAGATTGTATATAATATAACAATTTATAAACACATATACCGAAGCTGGTAAGGAATCAAAAAGTTATCCCAAAGTCCTGGCAAAGAACATTGTTTTCTCATTTCGTGTGTGTGTGAGGGTGTGTGTGTATAAGCTATACTGTATTTTCGAAAAGCAGCCATCCACGTTGAATAATAGTAATTCACTTTCGGGAAACGAGCACAATGCATTAGTTCAAACTCTAAGACAACGAGCGGACAAAACATTTCAGTATATTTAACAATAAAATTTACATTGAGCAAGTTCCCCCGCTAAGTCTATCATTTCATTTTAACTATGACGTACAGAGTGATCCGGAACTCGGTGTAGTTGTGAAAAACGGCCAAGCACAACAATGGCGGTTATATAACTTGGATATAGTTCCAATGCACATATACTTGAATTCTATTTTATTTTTTGATTCGAAAATTTTAAGAACGAAAAAATGTTGTAAAAGTTAAAATTTGACTCGAGAGATGGCATTAAGAAAAATTTAGATCTGAACATATACCAACTATGAGTATAATATGTTAAAATTGTTTAAAACACAAATGAAAATATGGTCAGTCTTTTTAATAGAAAATAGAAAAAGTCCTATAAATGTAGATTAAGAGGACTACAAATTTTCAATGAAAAACTTGTATTAGTATTTTTCATTTTTACCAACTTACAAACATGTTGGAAATACGAAACAAATTACAGCTAAGAACATTTTCTAGTACCCTACATAACATTATTTCAATATACATATTAATTTTTCAAAGATTTATTGTTATTTAAATAATTATAGCACATCATACGTACGGTTTTTAAGAGATTATGTAAAAGTAATTTTCAGAAAAAATTTTCGAAAAATCAAAAACCAACAACTTGAAAATATTCAAATATATTTTTAAAATAATATAAAAATAGCCTTGTGTCATACCATTTTTTACTGTTGTGTAATTACGATATTTGTTAAGAAATTAATTTATGCATTTTTATTTTTGTTTATCTTTATTTTTTTCATTCATTTTTTCATCAATGGTTGAGAATATTGTAAAAATACGAAATAAGAAATAAATTATGAAGAGCAAAATTATTTAGCACCATACGTAAACGATTTTTGATAATATGTAATTTATATACGTTTTACAAGTTATTAAAAAATAAGTGCATACAATTAAATAACTATAAATCTTAAATAAAATAAAATATCAAAAAAATACTACTTAGAGTAGATACAACGGCCTATAAGGCTAAGGGATATAATACATCATATTCGTCAAAAAAGTTAATTTTTGGTGTGAATTGCACACACTTGTACTTAAAACGTGCACAAATTGTTAGAATTTCAATTTCTAAGCCTGAGCTAAACTGTTTTCTTCTCCTTATTTATGTTATTCGTAAGTTTGCTTAGTCATAATTTGTATAACGCAGTGCTAAATTTAAGCACTTAACTATTGTTTTTTTGGACGTAAACTCATAACTGGAAAATTCATTGGCTATAGAATTATATACAGAATATATTTCCACATTTCCGCCGGGTTATTGTCAGAAAATGATGTGTGATGACGAATGACGATCGGAAAAAGTGACTTAGAAAAATAATTAAAAAATAATAATAATGAATTACCTTTTACCTAGGTACTGCTAATTGCAAAAAATATTTTTCGAGTGAGACTCGGTGCTTTTTGCAGAATATAAACATAATTGAGAGTTTAATATTCAACGCGTCGTCCCAGTATTTTTTTTTTTTTATCTCATATGATGCTATTCTATTGGATGATCTTTAAGTGTACGGTACCTGTGTTTTTTCCTCTCCTAATGCAACAGATAAGTCTAAATTCATATTATAATACAGCAAAAACGGTGTGAGGTGATTAGAAATTAAATTCTACGTGTTAATTGCCCAAATATATAATGAGTAATACCTAGGTGTATCGCCGTATATCAACTATATTATATGAATATATTAAATTGGATTGATGGACTACACGAATTAGTGGCGATTAAAATGATATACTAAAATCCGTAAAAAAAGGGGGGTTTTTTTAAAATGATTTTCTAAAATATTTTCTTGAAATTATGTGAATATAATATGCTCGTTATAAAATTATCCTAAATACACGTATATATAATATAATTTGGATTATTATAATTAAAATTAACGACTGAGTACTTCGAAGCACAGTTCGGCGTATATTGTCGGCTGAAGAAAAACGATAGTATCTAAACTATAATTAAAGTCGCACAATTCATTATAATCTTTTCGTCTACCGTCAAGACGTGCACGCGTTTCAGTTTGTTTTAATTAGTGTACAGTACTACACCGCCCAACCTTCAAATGTGTTTTGTGTACATTTTGTCATCAAAAGGAACACGACGAATGGTGTACAGTGTACATTGGAAATAAATGTAAGAATAAGGACCGAATGTTAATGATGCTGGACGTGAAATGTTAAACAACAGACACTGCTGACACTGGGCGATGACAGGCGACAGTACTCTGCAAAGCCCTCATTTAATTATATTCAAATAGACTCACAGAAAAGAAGCACGCCGTTTTTTCGTAAAGTAAGAAAGGTATAGCTAAAAATTGTACTGCACTGATAACATTTTATGTATCACGTGGTGCATGTCGATAATAGCGGATGTGTATAGTATTTATAAACATTTTTGGGTAATCTTACGTTCACAAAAGAAGAGCAATGAATAATTTATTCAACAGCTGGTATGTGAGGCTATGCATTTTTGACAAAAAATTTTCATCAACGGTGTCATTATGAAAAGTTATGTAATCAAGACAGATTATTAATCAATATGTATATGAGTACTTGTAACTGTTCATAAAATTCCGAAAAATACTTCATTGCTGCATAATTTTCCGACAAAATTCCAAAATACTTCGTTCAAAAAGTGAATATGAAAAAAAAATCCATTGATTTTTCTACTATTTGCTTTAATTTTGTCGACTGTTTTCCGTAGTTGGGGTTTGAGACCTCCCTCTTTTTGGGACAGCCCTGTCTTCAGCGGGTTTTTGGTACGCACTGAAGATGAGAACATAGTTGTTGAAATTCGTATACGTAAAATAAAAGTGTATAACATTAAGACTTTGGGCTTATAATATAACAATTTCAGAATATTGATTTTTTTTTTAATTTAAAATTTTATTTTATTATAAGTATAATATATTCAGATTAAATTATAAGTAAATTTACCTAGACCATTCTATAGCTTATATAGTAAAAGTGTTATTATATTATTTAAAACCTTTACCTCCTATAAAAAATAATAGTCGTGATAAAACGCTAATCGTTAAAAATTAATCATTTTCGCGCGTAGTATATACACCAATGGACGAGACTTAAATATGTACCAAAAATATTATATTTAACGTGGAAATTAATAATACGAAGGGTGTTATTTTTAACGAGGGTGGTAAAAAACTTGTTTATTACACGAAATCATCGGCAAACGGTTCCTTTAATAACAATATATATTATTCATGTACACTGCGTTAAGTCCGGGCACGCACGAGTTTGAAGAAACCCTTCACCTAAGCCTCTTACCTAAGACGCGTGAACTGATTACTTTGCATAATATTATAATGCGCTAGAAGTTTGTGGCTTAGAACGGTTAGAGATAGGTTAGATTAAGTTAAGGTAGGTTAGGTTAGGTTAGAAAGTTTTTATAGATTTAATTTGTGATATCTTATGTGTGACGGGGAAGCTTACTGTATTAGACATACACACCGTTCCCAACTTCCCCTCTCTTACGACTTGAAGTAGATCGTTAATGTGTTATATCATTAAATTAAAAAAAATGAATAAAACACGCGTGTGAATACCCGATGGGTGAGAAATCAAAACGATTATTATATTTATAATATGTAGTGCACAAAATGTTGATTTCGGAGTGGGTAAAATCAAATTGGACTTAGATCGACCTTTCGTACATCGCACACCGTATAGTGTCAACGTTTTTGTTTTGTCATCGGTACGGTGACGTGTTTCTGTCGTTGTTTCGTTACACCTTTTTTTTTACGGGTCGTCGACGAGTAGGCACACGCCACCATAATTTCTACGCCCGCAGTAACTCAATTAGCGTATCGATGTCGCCACCGCGAGTACACCGTATACAGTGTTACCGCACACAACGGTAATAATAATTAACACGACCAATCCGTTTCTTCGTGTACGTGTTTATTTATACGCCAAGGCCTATTTATATACGGGTTTTGAATATTAAACAGTTAAAAGGTCATTTGCAGAGGGGGAAAATAAAAAATGTAAATGTCCTCCATGATATAATCCATTGTGTTATTTTTTTGTTTTTGTTTCTTCCCCTCCCCCCCCCATCACGTACCGACAAATCACAATACACGAGTATAACAACACAACAAATAATTACGCGGGAAAACAATATATGCCGTTACAACTGCAACTACACACGGCGCACGCACGCACGCACGCACGCACTCTCGCACAAGCGCATAAACATTATAATATTATAGTATATTATACACCGTATTCGTACATACACAAACACATATTCGTGTATAAAAAAGTAAATAGCATATTCATATATATATATATATACATTTTATATATACATTTTATATATATATATATATATATATACGACAAACGCCGTCCGAAACGTGTTATTACCGTGTTAAAAAACGTAAAAGACTATACTTATTACAGCCGGTCGGTGAAACGGTTCGTAGGCGGCGTCAGTGGCGCAAATATAAATTTGGCAAAGACCGCGAAATCGTAGTACCTACCTAGTGTATATATAGCCCGGGGGAGGGGGTTGTTAGCCCATTTTCATTCTCTTTTTTCAACCCCCAGTGTGTACATGATTACACTGATTAATGTAACCTAAGTGGCATGCTCCCCGTCGTAAATTATTCCTCAAAGGCGAATCGCGTGTCTGATAACCATGTGACCGCCTAGTCATGCCATTCGGCCGTATTCGGGCACACGCCCCCCCCCCTCCCCCTGCCGGCCGTCCGCTCGTCGACACCGAGTCCGTTCCACCGTAGTAGGTTAGGTATTACTACTACTACTACTACTAACTACTACTACTACTAACTACTACTGCTGGTATCACGTTTATTATACGTGCATGTATATTATTATACGCGATTAGGGGCCTAATTTTTCTTCCATACGTCAGACTCGACCGGTATAATATTTGAAAGCCAATGCACTGTGTAAACTCGCTAATGTACGCTCTTAACGCCTCGTTAAAATTGCGTTTTTACTATACCCGTAGGTAGGTCGAAAATTTTTTTTAAAAAAAAAAAAAATTCATTTTCTACACGACTTACCTATTTATCGTGAGAATTAGTCCTATTTAGCCGACTCGGTTCGGCCGTACACGGTATTCGAACGTGAGAATTATTACAATATTATCCGGTTTTGCCCGGTTTCACAGCGGTTAACGCGCGAAACGCAACACATTAACAATATACATAAATAAATATTAGAATTCTAAAATCTTGGCAGAAATGTAAACGATACAAGGTAACGCACTCCCATCACGTAATCCGCAGAAAAAAATATATTCGTGACACCCGATGGATCCTATCAAATCCTTTGACGTAAAACTCATTTGAATCGATCGAGTAGTTCTGGAGATTACTTTGGACATACAATCAAACATGTCTCTTCCCTTCCACCCTACCTCTAGGGACATTAGGGATGTCTTATAACATAATTTATTTCTATATAAAGTACGCCATATGAAGTTTACTAACTGTACCATATTTGATTTAAATCGTTTCAGATGTTCTAGAATTACGGTAGAATTTACTATACATATTTACATACATTATTGAGAAATATTTGTTAATACCTAAATGATCTAACAAAGGTTTTTCATCATACAATTTTTTTCCATTTATTAAATTGTAAAACGCTAATTGTAAATTCTGAACAATATAAACAACTCGAGATAATAAAAAAACTCTTATAATATTATCGATCACATATTTTGTGCCACAAATTTGTGTGATATGCGTGTATTTTTATGGGTGTGCGTGTTCGGTGATCCATGAAAGAAAGTCTACGTTGAAACTTAATCCATAATATAAAAAATAAATTCAATTTATTTTTAGAGACTCCTCTTCTCTTATTCTGCAGTGTTATAATATATGCAAGTGTGTATATAAAAATATCCTTTTTCAGGATCACGATTTCCTTTCTTATTGATTCAAACTTAGATCCTTATTCCAACTACATTGAGATTACGAGAGTAACTAAAAAGCTATTGATTCTACAATAATATTTATTATTTGTATTTTAATTTTTTCTTTAAGTGACTTTTTGACTAGAAATAGTCGAGAAAGAACTTTAGCGTTGGTACGCTATTGATAGGAAATTGGATCTAGATGGTACTCTGTATATAGCATTTTTGGATTTTTATCGTAGTTTCCTTAGGGTAAAAGAAAAAATTCCTCATGTATGGTGTATTAACTGTATCCGACCTCCAAAGACCAAAGGGATGATTGCCCAATTTCCTCCACCTATATCATACTCAAAGTGCTTCCCTGGCTTTTTTTCTTTGATTTATATTCAATTAATATATTAATAGTTTTTAACTTGACCTTTTAATCCTAATTTTATTGTGGGTATATATTTAAAATGCATGCAGTTAAATTGCATATTCGTATAGGTAATTTATTTTTTACTTAAGTATTAAAAATAAAAATAAATGGTCTCGCCACTGACATTACGATATGTATTTTGTCGGTAATTTCCATACGCGATAGGATAATGAAATTCGGTGGGTGAACGAGACTTGAATATACCTACATAGCTACAAGAGAATTATTTTTCGGATTTTATTTTATATATATATTATATTTATAGCTATACAATGTTCTTATCAAAATACATATGATTTAATGCGTGGAAATGGCAACTATTTCCTATACATTACATACTTCGTCGTTTTGTACGAGAATGTTTTTTGTCGGAACTTTTGTCTATGATATATATATTGTATAATGTAAAATTTATATGAGATGTAAATGATCAAAAAACCAACAATTTTATTAATCGACATGTTATTATATAGGTACTCGTCTACTTATGTTTAAATTTGATAATTGAAAAAGTATTATCTCTATAGAATATTCGAATAGATTTCGATCCAGTACTTCTATATAATTCTTTGATACGATTCGCAAATCAAAAATCAAAAGTTCTATAACACTAATTTTTGAGAAATTACTTTTATATAGGAATATAATTATATAACATAACTTTTGTGGGCTATATTTTTTAATTAAAATAAAACGATTCTCCTCGTTATTGCATGATGAGTTACTATTTTAGAACAAGTTTAAAAATTATTTCCTGAAAATTTTCAAAATACCGAATTAGATATATTCTGTTATTAGTGTACACTATATATATTATACAAATTTATGATTTTCAGTAACTTTAAACTCATATAATACATTTTGGTGCAGATTTTAAAGAAACAGAACTTTTTTACTGCTCCTGTAATATCGCATAATATATTGTTTGACCAATTGAGCACATTTCTATTCTATGTTGTAACACATAAAAATCAATAGATATACGCATAAATATATATGTCAATTTTTAAAAATATACATTGAACCGTTTTATATTTAAGGACCCAGTTTTCGACACTTTAATATAGTTTTTCTCCTTTATTCGCGGTTCATTTTCACTTGACTTTTGGACGCTTTATTTTATAATATATAGAGCAGTTTTCGGTGTGATACACAAATCATATGTTGCATCTTCATTTTTCGCTATCAGTTTCCCGTGCAGTTTAGTTTCAAATATAAAGTTTCAACAATATATTATATTATATGTACATTAGTCTTCGGGATTATAAAACAGTCTGAAACGTTGTGAACTCGAGAAACACGCCGAAACGCGTGTACACGTCTCTCCTTCGAGCCAACGTAATTCTGAAATATGTAAACGACGACCGTATATCATTGGCTTACTTCCCGGGTCCGGCGGAACTCCCGAACACTGTTCGCTATATTATTATCATAACGACATCCGGCCATTTCTATATCGATTTTGACCGAAACCCATTAACCGGTATTTGATAATAATACGGTCCCCGAAAATTTACGGTATGTTGCCCCATTATACCTACTATTACGGTATGTTACGTCAAGAGGTTGAATCCAAAATTCTTTGACGCTTTTAGACAATTTCATATATATATATATATATATATACAATATATAAATACCGGATTTTGGTATCAGGTATCGAATCTTCGCTCGAAATTAAATAATACGAGTATTATTAATATTATTATTATTAAATATTAATATATTAATATTTTAATATCAATAGTTTTATTTAATTTATTTAAATTTTATTTAATTTATTTATTTAAATCTGTATTTTTGAATATATACTATACGCCTATAGTACATTGAAACATTAATTATAACGTTACCATGAATTTTTTCTGACCTAATTAAACACTTATTGAGAAGTTTAAATTTCAAGTTTTTTTTACTGTTGTATGATTATACTATAAGCGCTCTAACAAGGTACCTATTATTTCCAATAGTCGTTTAAAAGTACATATATTATATTTCTAAACACTCCTTCATGATTTGTATCGATTTCAATTGGTTTAACGTTGAAAATCATTCCATACCGATAGAAATCAGATTATTATATAATAATTTATATTATCTTACCGAATATAGCCCTAAGTAATGTGATATGAAAAAGTACCCACTAACTTAAAATAAAATAATAATTAGTCAATATTCACTCATTTTAGAAATTACATATTATGGAATTAAGGGGCCGCAACACCAACGTAAAATCGAGTTAAGAAACGCGAGACTAATAAAACTGTGGGAATTTTAAAAGTCAGATTCTAATTATTTCATTTCTTGTTTGAATTTATCGGTTAGACAAGTATAATGTACGACAAAACATAAAACATTGATTTGCAATATCGCGTACAGTAACTTCACAAGTACATGTAATATTTCAGAGATATACTATATTATATAGACGCTATAATGTTCCTATAACTTCAATTGACTCAATATAACGGTTATGTGACATCTCTGATATTGATATTTGCATACAGGGATTCAATTCATGAGTTTAGCGAGTATATTTTTAATATATGCGTCGATGTCATTCAAACACTGGACAGGTTATACAAATCGTTTAAATAGGACTGTCATGGGTAATATTATATGTTTGTCGACCAAAGTATTAATTATTTGACCCAGGGATCGTATATAATACATATACGTACGTTTACAAATTTAATACGTAGCTTAAAATTACCTTTATGACCGTTTCCACTTGTGTAGGAATCGTCTAAATATTCCCTGCAAAATACATCCTAACGTTTATGATGCATTACTTATTTGTTTTTATACGTATTTCGAGCATGGATTATTAAAGCACCACAAAATGGATTATTAACATTTAATATTAATTATATCTATCATATTTTGATCTAGAAAATTCCTATCATTTGCTGCCGATTAATTAAAAATTAAGCTACCCTCCCCTCACCACCAAACACACACAAGTATTCCCTTATTCGCACAACTCTTAACATAACTATTCTAGCTCAAATACTAAATATTAAAAATCTAGAATAATCACAATGATCTCATAAAATGTCTGAAAAAACCTTACTGTAAGTTAACGACTAGGAAAAAGCTTTAAGAGACTTAAAAGATCAGAGAAAATCAAGAATTTACTCGGGATTTCTCAGTTGTCAGGCAATTTTCCTCTATCGCTAAAATACCGTCAACTCGCCATATCATAAATTCCGATTATTCTAATGGTTTGCTAACATGACAGTGATGAAGAATTAAAATTTAAAAACAAGGGTAGTACCATAATAAAATTAACAGGGTATGACCATACAGCTTTAACACCCGTGATGCTTACTTTTTAATTGTAATTTTGTTTGTCAAACAACACTTTATGTATATTGTATTGATCTATTATACTTACAGTATAAATGTTTTTAAACGAAATTATTGTGATTTATGAAGTTAATTTTATTTTTTCCACTTATAATTATAATTTTATTTTTCTATTGTTACTTGTTAATTAATTTTAAATTATAAAAATACCTAGCGAGTTAAAAAAAATTCCTATTGATTACTCTAGTTTAATGATCGAAAGGATTCCAAACTATTTTTTTTCAAAATGAATTTTTTCGTATCATCTTAATAGTATTTTAAGTTAAAAACAACATTTAAAAAATCTACTATAGTGAAATAAGATAAAAAGATTATACATATATCGTATAAAGACAAATGTATGGATTAAATAAATGAATACGCTTTCTCGAATGACGAACCCATTTATTCTACGCCATAATTATTAGAAACTATATAGACTTCATAAAAGCTATTCACGGTCAATTTAAATTAATGGAAAGAATTTCGAATTATAATTGTTATATTTGTATTTTCTTCGTGTCAAAATTATGCGTATGTTTGATTTGGAAATCCAGAGTAAAATATTTATCGATGGAATATCGTATAAACGACACTTTTTATTGTAATTTACAAAGCTGATTGATCTCACGCTACATTGCAACGAACAAATAGACCACAACTGTGGACGAGAGACAATGTTCATACGGAATTGCCTATTACTAGATTTATCCTTCAAATAGTTAGTCCATAGTATCAATAACGCGTACTATTTGACAACAACGTTGATATATATACTAACAAATAATAATATCAATAATATTTTCAGATCGTATATATTTTCAATGACTATACTAAATAGCTTCGTATAAGAGGTAATAATATGTAATATATACACTCAAATGTAATATGTAATTTAGACTTAATTGTAACTATAACTAAAATAACTAAATTAATAATGTATCTTAACAATCAGAAATTTGACGTTGATAAGTACTTTTAAAAATTTACGTGAAGCTGAAATTACTATAGCATATTATGAAAATATTCCATTTAGTGTTATTGAAATTGTTCAGATAAGCATGTTTGAATGGTTAGATTACATTATTTTTCCACTATTATCCTTCAGCTTAGGTACAGTTATATTTTTCTGAGGAGTACCTACTATAAATAAAACCGTATAGCAACCAATTATTATTTTATCATATAAATTAAAAAATGTTTATTCGTATTTCGTACGATATGTACTAATTTTATTGTGTTGAAGTTTTTTATATTAACATTCTCGATATGATATATTTCAGTATATAATGCAAATAAAATGAATTCGCAATTATTACATTTTCATTATATGAATCATTTTATAACTATAACTCATTCATTAATGCATTCGAGGGATCCATTTTTATCTTTTTAATTATTTAAGGAATCTTTTGTACAAAAAAGTAAATTAAACAAAAAATATGAATTAAAACTATTTTGGCTAATAGAAATGAGTACTCACTAATATAATTTATTAAAACTTATTCAATACTATACTAGGGCACTTGTTAAACATTTCTAAACACAAAAAAATGTATTAAATTTTTATACTTTGAATGCAAAATACACATCTAGAATTAAAAGTTAATTAAATCATTTAAAAAATAATTTAATGATCACTGAATAACTTTGGAATTCGTTGAAGTCCTCTATTTAAGTTATCAAACTTTGATCTTTGTAAGTTTAGAATCAACATTACAATTCAATTAAAACATAATTAATTATTATTGTGTACTTAGACTAGTTGGACATTGTTAGACACTTGTTGGAATTCGTAGAACTTAATAATGTTAAGTTCGTGATGGGCAGCATTACAACTTTACTTCCAACCTTACATGAATTATCTAACAACGTGTTCTTAGATTATTTGATTAACTTTGATTTCTTTATGAATCTTGCTATATACTTGTTGTATGTCATTTATTTCACTATTATACGACACACCAAATATATATTATAATATAAAGTAATATACGACTAAAATTTACTCGATTCATCAAATTTCAATAATTATAACTGCACCATACCTTGAGAGAAAATTTTTACGAGTTTAAAATGTATTAAATTAACAAAAATTGATAGTTTAAAATAAGAACATTAATAATTATAGAAATATCCAAAAAAATCTCATAATTGGGCTGTTTATGTATGGCTGTAAGTATATATATCAAACAATGCCCAACTAGTCCGTCATTGTGATAATTCTGCTGTGATATCATCTATTCAAGGTGCTTTATTCTACTTTACATAATGGAGCGATAAGTAAAATTCTGATCTCAAAGTAGATAGTTTTGTTTCTTCTAAATTTGCTGGCAAATTTTTCAGTTGTTCAATATAGTTCTCCAATATTTTCTCTCCATCTATTTATTATGATCTCCTTCTTATCATTAATTATAATAGTTGCTCTCTTTTACCTTAATATTAATTTATAATACATTTTTATTGTATCTCTAAATCTACGATTTAATTCACATTAATTCCGATGTACCCTGGAATCCAGCAACTGCACCATCCTATTAGACTCAGCCAATCTAGTCAACAAAAACAAAATTGAAGACTAAAGGAAGATAGTTTTGATCTAAAAGGATTGGAAACAATATAAATAATATAAAACGGATTGAGAATCTGAAATTATGAGGAATTGACTTACCTGGAAATGTTGAATAAGAAGAAAGGCATGACAGATATCTGAATACTTAGCTGAAAGAGATACAACATAAGAAAATATAATATCTGACATGGAAAGGTGAAATTGAGGAATATTTATAGAAAAACTAGCAAATACTTTAGTTACAAAACCAACTGATAGGGCTAAAGTTATTGAACACATTTTTGATTGCTAAATTATACAAATTATTAATTATTACTATTTTATCTAGACCTAAATCCTCTCTAAATAATGTGAACCAATATGATCCATATGGACAGGTTAATATGGCCGAAATCTTATATCAAATAAAACTAAACATAAACTTGACCTTACAACATATTTAACCCTATCTGCTGAAGATACAGTCATAGATGCTAAAATAGAAAGAGACTTATCAATATCGTTCAACTAGCTATATAAATCATACTATTGATAATAAATATTGAAAAATGTAAAAGAATCATTTTTTTAAATAAATTTATATATCAATCAACGACTTCTTATTTCTAATGAAGGACAAGTACCCTTTACTTCCAAACTAATTTGAGGAGTGGATCTTATAGAACTAATAATTGAACGTAGAAATGATGATAAATCTAAATTAAGTTTTTTTCTTTGATCTAACAAAGCCGAAGAATTCAAGAATAAGTCTTCACACGTAAAAATATTCAATAGAAATAGAGGTTTGGAAAGAAGGTTGGACTATTTGAATTTCTGAGCTCTAATTTGCTTAAAATATAGGAACCTACCTCAATTTAGAATATGAAACCATACCTAAGTATTTTTTATAACTCTCAACTTATAGTACTTGACCATTCAATTTTACTGAAGGCAATGGCGTAATGTTTAAGAATTTTCTCGGTAAAAAAATACCCCGACTTTTTTCTAGGGATACTTCAAAAAAACACGTGATCCGACGACTGAGAAAATAACACCCAAATCTTCATTGAAAATATCGTTAGCTATATCAAAATATTTATTTTTAGAAAATACCACAATGTCGTTTGCATAAAATAAACTAAACAAACCACTTTTCTTTTATAAGAAACTAACTCTCGTCATATATGCCTCAAAGAAATGTGAACTCAAGTAACCTTCTTGTGCGAGACTTCGATATGTGATCCAGTGCACAATAAGGCTGGAAGGAGTAAAAACGATAATAAACTATTTGAAAAAAATAAAAATATTCAAAGAAACTCTTATCACACAAAACGTGTTGGCTAATATCGGAATATGCGTGGAGTCATATATAAGCACCATTAATATCAACAAACGTGGCTCTGAAAAATTCTTCTTCGCAAAGATTATTTTCATAGTCCAGTCCAGTCCAGTTGATATTATATATTTATAAAATAGAATAATATTTAGAATCTTATTGAATCCTAGCTATCCCGACGATATCATACTCTCGTCTCTAATTATTTAAATCGTAACCTTAGCGAGGTATCCGATAAAGATCGTAAACTATATAATATATATTCTTGTTTGGAACAGTTTTCGGTTTTTAATTGTCCGGTTTTTACGAACAAGCCCTCCCCCTCCCCACCCAAAGAAAATTTCAAAAATGGTTTTTGAACTAAAAACTCGAAACCACGGAATAATCCGTATAAAGCCATATCGAAAACCCGAAAACCATATAGCCACACATATGGTCATGAACCGTCTTGGCCACTTAACTTGGCCGATTTGTAACGTGTTGTTCCGTGACCGCGGAAAAAAACATCTCCGCAAATCTACATTTTCCGTCGTGACGGCGTGTATAATATGTAGTGAAGTGCGGGCACAACAGCAGCTTGCGTTTCGTTATTAAAAAAAAATTTACCGACTCGTACAGCGCGCAGACCTCCGTCCCCGAAAATATAATATAACCAAGCACGCGCGCGCGCGGGGAGGGTGAACATAACCAGATGGCCCGACGAAATCGTTAACGTTAACATACAGCGTGGATTACGGTTATGATGTTGGCGGGGTAGTTTAGGGGGTAGGTTGGGGGGTGAGGGCCGAAAGGCCGAGAGTCAAAGTTTGTCGGACTTTTTTCCCCGTTTTCATATATATATATATTTTTTTTTTTTCCCCCCCGTATATATATATATATATAATATAGCTGGTTTGAAATATGACATCACGGAAATTATACTCTCCTACGTCGCTCCAGTTTTTTTTATTTTTTTATTTTTTTTTTTTTTATATATATACGTATAATATTATATATCTTTTTTTTTCCCCACCCTCGTTCGACTTTCGGGGTAAATAAATATATATATTTATACCCATCACGACTCTATCGTAGGGTTTGATCTATTATTTCCGTACCTACTGTGTACGGGCCGTCTGAGAGAATCGCGCGCAAAAGCCGACGCGTTCCGCGAGATGAATTTCGATTGGAAACAATGATTTTGTAGTTTAGAAAAAAAAATTAAAAAAAAAAAAAATGAATTTCTTTATACTTTTTTTTTTCAATATTCATTAATACCTTAAACAATCAATTTTTGCGCCATAAAACGATATGTTAACACAAGGGAATAAATCACTAGTATAAGGTATTGGTGTATAAATGTTAAATTTATAAAACTAAAAATTAATTAATATGCAAATTAAAGGAAAATGTTTCAAAAAAAAAAAAAAAACACTGGAAATAGGTTTCCAGCCAAAACGTAAAAATGATAAGTATATAGTAAAAAATAATGCACAATTATTCGAACGAATATAAAAAATACACAAAATATGAAATTATTGTTGGTTAAGTATATATTCGTGATAATAATATTCAAAAAAAAAAACCGTTTTAACCAATCGGATTTATAATGTTTTTTTTATCTAAAACTTTTCGAGTTTGCAGTATTCCCGCGCAGTCTAAAAACGTTAGAACGCAATTTATGTCCTGAAAATTTAACGCCGCAAAACTATTACGGAAAGTTCTTTTAGATTTAGTTCGAAACTATAACCGATATAAATACTTTGTATATTGTATATAATAACATTGTTCAGTTTAATCTAAAAACTTTATTTTAATAAAACAGTATGAATTTTGTGTGTATTTCGTATACATATTATTCCCCGTTTACCAGTCCAAACACTTATTTAAAATCAATCGAAAACAATTGGCACTCGGATATAATATAACGTATCTCGTATTTCAAATTTCCTAACAATATATAGGTAAGTATTATTTACTTAGGACTTGGGTATAGGTACCCATTTCCATACCCGTAAAAAAAAGAATAATATATTCAGTCATACTAATACATTTCTAATAGTAATAATAATGCAATAATATATATAAATAGTTTTAATTAAATATTATTAGTATTATACTTCATGTATCTGTTTTAAAGATATATATTATATATTATTATATAGGAATCTTTTAAATATTTACGTTGACGAATATCTAACCTAACTTTACCTATAGCCTGGAAAGTGAGTAAAATTTTAAATCGAACGGAGAAAATTGGATCAATATAATATAAAACCATGTGTGAACCGTTTTCTATTGAATAAATTAAGTTACGGAGTATTATATGTTAGAAAGAAATTTTCTTTCTAAAAAAAAAGATTTAATTGAAATTTATATAATTAGTATTTTTAGATAACTTAAATTTTGGAATGAATGTTTATGTATAATATTATAATAGGTATTATTATATTAGCCAAGCCAATGACCCATACATTTTAGCGGCAAAATATATTCACCCAATGCATTAAACAAAAATGTATGATAAAACAGTTTTAGAGTTGCACTCTAGTTGGACCTGCACCGATAAATTACTTTTAAAATGTATTTATATGAACTTTTTTTAATTTTTTAATTTTTTAATTTTTATTTCCATGGAATTTTCCCCATAAGGACTGATCGTATATACAACTCCACTGATATACTAATATTAGAGATATTTAAGTATTTTAAATTCTAAGTGGAACTATTTCCCCTGTAATTCGTTCTTATACGGAGCAAAGATCTATAATAAAACTATTATGGTATTTTTCTCTTTTTTAATTTTGAACTATTTCTAACAATTTTAGATTTTGAGATTATTTTTATGTCATCAATGTAGTAACTTTAAGGCCTCAAAATACGAGTATATGAATAAAAAGTCAATACTAAGTAATACTGACAGTTATAGATATATGACTGTTATATTATATTGTATTGCATTATATATATCATTTCATTTAAATTGAACATATTATTTTCCACCATACAAATATTCTGTCAAACATTTTTTTTTTTATCATCAATATTTCTCTGGCGAGGTAACATTATTCGAATTTCGTTTTATCTCGTATACATTCGAGATAATCTCTGGAATTTTAAAACAGTATATATATTTTTTTTTTTATTTATATATAAACAACGGGAGATGGAAAAAAAAGTTTGAAGTTGAATGAAAACTTAATAAATACCCGTATACCTACAATACGAGTACATAATATATAACGTTAATGGTGTGGCGGTGAACCGATCGACTAAAAAGAAAAATGAGAAAAAAATTAGATTCTTGACGATGTTGAGGAATTGGGACTGGGAGAAAGTATAACCAGCAGAGACTATACGTGAATACAAAATTCGACCGGTAGAACTGAATTCGGCAATTCACTAGTACCTATACGTATATCTATACATTTTTTATCGGTAAAAAAGGTCTTTTTTTATTTGCGATTTAATATGTAATAACGTACAACTGCAGTGGTGATTTATAGATGATGACAAATAAAACGATCGATTGCAGAACACCGAGACCATTATATATCATAATATAATATCAAACATATTTATTTTTTAATCGGCAATGCGAACGCCTACATTGTTATAAGGAAAACGCTACACACACGGTTTTTAAGTGGTCCTGTATAGGCAATTTTTATGACGAGAAAAATAAAAATCCATTTATTTATAAATATTTCCATATATTTTAAAATAATCCTGTACTAATACCATTTTTATTGTTGTATAATCACGATATTTATTTTTAAAATACGTATATTTAGATTGATAATAAATTATTTTATAGATTGATTTTAGAACCATAACACCTAGATTATTAAAATGAAAAAAAAAAATAAAGTGTACCTTGGAGTTTTTTTCATTATTCCAAATACGACGTTAAGTATATTGTTTACAGGTAAACAACCTTTTTTTAGCATATTTTATTTAAAAAAGAAATACCCGATGAGGTGCTCTCGAAAATGGTGTTTTTTTAATTGTAATAATAAGTGAATTGGCTCTAAATACACTTTAATTAAAATTATTTACAATTTAAGTGAGCATGTTTTACAGCATAAAAAACAACCTATGTAGCATTCTCTTAATACAAAAATACTATATATACTCTGATTTAGTACGGAAAAATTGCGTTCTATGTTTATAAAATTAAAGAGACTTAGAACTGGTTAAAATCGAGGTTTTTTTACATATTATGGTAGGTTACATATTACCTATATCAATACCGTATAATTTAGAAAACCTGTTCATAAAACCAAATACTGAACCAAATTATTGTAGGTAACTATTTAAAAACTGTTGTGAAACAATTAATAGTCAATTGTAAAATAATTTGGTTCTTAAAACCGGTAAGCAAATAGTAATTAATAAACCGTTATAGCAGAACTGAAAACGGAAAATGGAAACCGTTAAAATTGATACCTAGGTTCTAAACCCTGAAAGTTTCTCAAGATGTTGATTTTTAAATTTGGAAAAATATTTTTTCTTTTATCCCATTTCCAATATATTTATAATTAAAAAAATTCTCATATATAGAACATTTTTATTCATAGCACGTTCGTTTATTCAATTTCACGGAGTAGAAATTTTTGATACAAACAATATTATAATATTCATAGTATGATTTGAATCGATTCAATCCAAATACAATTAATTAGTTACTAAATTGTCATTAGGTAGAAGTATAGAAATAGAAGTAATATATAATACCACTGCGAAATATAGTACATAAGTACTTGTATATTGTATACACATAGATAATATATACCTATTATGCCTATAGCAAAAATAATTATGTATTTTGATGTGGATTTAAATGCACTAAATAAAAAACCGAACTTTTATATTATGTTCTTCGAGTACTTAATTAAATAATGATTTTGAAAAATGTTAATATAACCACTAAAGAAATATCCGAAAAACAGTTTTTTTTAAGTACCCTAAATCTGAAAATGTCGGTGATTATAAAATAACGAGAAAATAATATAAACGAGAAAAGAGAAAAGGTTGTGTTTTATATCGATCGAAAACACGAAGTATTATGAAATCGCTGTTAAAATATTCTTGTATAATTCAACCTATTCAAAAACGAGTGTTTCCTATGTGTACCATATTGGAATAATAATAAGCGAGCAGTATAAGTATATTAAGTAATAAAATGTCAAAAATGATGTAGTGTTGTATAATTATGGATAATTTTAGATAAATTTCACTCAGATTTTCGCGGTAAATTCACAATCCAGTAAGTCAAATTAATTTTCAAATAGGTACCGTACACACGAACACGAATGAAAATTATTATACGTTGTTCTCTAGAGGAATAAACAGTTATGGTATAATATTATAGTGCAACAACGCGATAATATGTACGTGAAAATGACTGTAAAACTAACGATAAAATTTATTATAATACATTTTAGAACATATTTAACGTTCAATTAATATATGATTTTCAGTATACGTCTGAAACGTATTTTTAAACACTGCGTATATTATATTATGTTTTGATTTAACACGTAAAAGTCGAACGCAAATTGAATATTTTTATGGAAAAATAATCGTTTTTCATTCGTGTGAAAAGTGAAAAATAGAAATAATCCCATTTTCCTTATATTTCTATACGGTTACCGCGCATTTACCATATATATATATATACAGTGTCACGATAACAATAAATTATCGTAATGGTCGTATTCGCAACAAGTATAACTCGACGCTCTTCCTCCGACCCGAACGGATATTGTATACTATATAAATTATTATCTTAATATTATTATTACAGTATAGTTATTATCGTTATGTTCAGTCACTATTATTTATACATGTATATAGGTAAAAGTATACATAAATATAGTCAGAAGGTGATGGCCCGTGGCCAGTGGTCACCAGTGGCATCTATATATATATATATATCGAACCCCGTGAAAATATAATAATATATATATATATATATATATATATATTTATGTATGTATTATAATACAAAACAGGGTTAAACCCTCTTAAGTGCGAGGGGAATTGTCTATATCCGTAATGTATATATGTCGAATGTCCATGAACACGGTTTAGGTTTAAAAGGGAAACCAGCAAGGGGGGGGGGGGTACCGGGGTGTTTAAACTTTGCCAATTTACATGGGTGAACCTTCGGGGCTTTCAGGAAATATGCCCATCAGGAATCACGCGCGTCCCTCTCGTTCCGGTCCGACGATACTCGTCCGCCGCCGCTTTTTGCGAGAAAACTTTACTTTTATTTTTATTATTATTATTATTATTATTATTTTTTTTTATATATATATCCAATACGGGTAGTGTTCGATATAAAAATTTTATTTGAAGGGGGGGGGGAGGGTGGAGCGAAATTCGATCCAAAAATCTCGAGAGACGACCGTTCTCACCGATTACCGCGGGCTTATCCGCACGATAAAACGCGTACATGCAACACATCATTTCACTGCGTATTATACACCATATATATAATAATATATTATTACGGACTCGGTCCCGTACCGCAGCAGTCTTGAACAATTTGATTTTATATATATTATTATAATGGCTTTTCTCGTGTCGCTCTATAGGTCGACTATAGAGGGCCCCAAATTTTGAAACTTAAAATTACGCGGGCCGCATATTATAAAGTCGTACTTACTATGTGAAACAAATCCATATCGATATACCCGCATTTAATATGTCTATTGATAAAAACTATTATTATCTAAGTTATGTTTTATTATTGGAAATTTCTCCAACACACAATTTACCCGGCTACTTTTACTGTACTCGAAGTAAATTGTATTTCAATTTTCGATGATAAATATGTCGAAAAACGGTGTTGGCCGGACAAAAAAAAAAATGGGATAACGGGCCGCCAGTTGCCTATATAGGCGGTCAAATTCGATCGAGTCATTTATTATATTTATTGTATTCACGTGTCTTTTTTTGAAATAATAGATCTACGTGTTAACATAACGGTAAGTTCCGGTAAAATACAGTGGCGTAGGAGAAGGGAGACAGAGGAGGCCGTTGTACCACCAGGTATAAAAAATATATACATTTGCCAATATATACATAATCAATTTGTAACATATAATAATAAATAATACTCAAATGTTACATTTTTCCGTTCCAAACATGTACCTACGTAGGTATCATCATGATTAGTAGTTATTATTATAATTGTACAGGTGTCAGTCGTCAACTAGGTACATAGATTTTTGTTAGTAGTTATTTCTTTTCATTAATTATTAGGTAACTTTGTAAATATTTTACCACAACATACATATTATATAATGTATACACTAACATTTTAAGTAAATAATATACATACTGCATAATAAAATATATATATGTCCTATATAAGCTTATAAAGAAACAATAATTTTATTTTTCCCATATTTTTTTAAGTTTATCTGATTTCACACTTTTTTAAACAATTTATATATTTATATACTTAAATATATAAGTGGGAGTTTTTTTTATGTATTATATACTAAAAAAAATAATGTTTGTCCTAAGATAGAATCATTAAATGTTTGCCCCTACCCCCAAGTGAAAAATAGTTCCTGCGCCACTGACAATATATAATATAATATTTTAGTGATAGTGAATATAAATGAAACATATATAACTAGATAACTATAGGTTACTGATAACGAAACATTTACTAAAAAACGTACAACATCTTTCGCGACACATATTCTTTTCAGGTCCATATGATGTATCCCTTTATTATGTATGAAGAAATTCGATAGCGGCGGTCGGTACACGTTTACATAGATAATATAATATTCTATATTCTACTTTTTAAAAGTATTTTATTCAGGCCTATCAGGCTTGCAATATTAACTTTTCACTGGGATTCTAAAATAATTAAAACCTCTCAAAAAACACATATTGTTGACATATATTCGATTTAATAATAATATAATTATTACTTACCTACTTAATATTTTCATTATTCAAATTTAGAACATATTAATAAGATAAATAGTAGGTATTCCAGTAATATTTGGAATATTTTTTGGGAAGTATTCCAAATACTTTGGGAATACCGTCATCGTAAAATATTCAACTACACATTCTGAATATTTTCTTCGGACGTATTCGAAAAACGTTCAATAAGTATTTTACCCAAGTCTGTATATTCTTATTTATGGCTGAATTGAAAAACGCTAATGTAAATAGACCAAAATGCTGGTTTTAGAAGTTTTTGCTAACAATAATTTTTTTTTTTACAATAATTGCTAACATTTGGCTAAAATGGACGCTCCAAATACTCACGAAATTCTTATTAATAATACACGATTTTTACTAATATGTTGAATCTGAATTAATAATGCTCAGATTAATTTAAAGGATTTCATAAAAACTCTAAAATTTTTATATAGATATTAAAGTGGAATAACTACAAATATAAGCTGAACAACGATACAAAAAAACACAGAAAAAGTTCTGATTCCCTAAAAATAAAATAGGGCACATAAGTTTCTAAAATATACCTACTATTATTAAATAAAGTTGCATATAATAGTGACAGGTCTTATCTGATAAAATATTTAGTTACTAATTGATTTTATTTGCTTAAGACAGAACCATATTATCACACTAATGAAAATCTTCTATTTAACTAAAAATATAATTATACTTTTGTTAACATGAAAAAGTTTTAACTAAAGATTTTTTTTATAATAACAAATTGTTTTAAATGAATATTTTAAATTACTAATTAGTTATTATAAATTTAAATGAATAATATTGATATCTTTGAAAAAAGTAGACATTTATCTGAAAGTTGGTATCAATTATGTTTCAATAGGTAAGTAAAAAGTTATATTAACGTTCAAACCGTCATAAAGCTTTCCTGAACAATTTCAAAAATATGAGATTGAACCTTTCCATACCAAGTCCATAATAAGTGCATCATATGAGCATTTTATTAATTTATAGTCATCGAGTGTACATTTTTTTAGTGCATACTATTATTATAAAAATATATTACCATGTTTAATTCGTATTCAAATATTTAAAATGTTAGAAATTTTACTGTTTAAGGTATTGTTATTATTAATGTAATTTGTCATTTCGGTTTGTTTAAAAAATATCGTACCTAAGCTTAGTGTACATGGTCAGAAAATCGAAATAAAATAATAATACATAACGTGTATTTTATCTTCACCAATCGATCGCAACACATGGTTTATTGTAAAATGTATTTCCTGTATTACGTATTTCGTTCACGTTCTATCATCGAAAAAAAATCTACCGATAATAATGTTTGAACTTCAAAATGAGTTTGTCGAGTTGTCATACCCAATAACACATCGGTGTTCGTATACTAGCTACATTCCTCCAATAATTGACCTTTTATTTCGTTCCATGACTGTAGCTCTGGTGTATTATTTTCAGAATTTGCTGTGGAATGTAATTGTCTTTGCTTTTATATTCTTAACAACTATAGTTATATATAATATAATGTACAAATAATGTACGGAATAATCTGCACATTTGAAATTGAATCGAAGAACTTTGATTTTATTTTTATTTAAATATCAAGTATATTTAGCTATCTAAAGTTCGCTGTCGAATGAACTCCGGTTCAATTTTGTAATTTGAATTATAACCGGGGGTGGTCTCAAGATCGCAATCAAAGTTATACTGCCGTACATTATTCTTCTTCGCGCTCTCTTTCTCTTTCGTACGATTTATATATATATACGCACTCGACTCAATACACTTGACCGGTCTTTTCTGGAAAATGACCATTTGACTCGCTTTGTCTTCTTAATGTTCTTTACTTTTACTTTTTTTTTTTTTTTTTTTGTCAATTATGAGAGAGATTTATTTTCTTTTTTTTTTTTTTTTTTGTATATGCGTGTATGTGAGCACTCGATGTCAAAATCGATTCTCTCTGGAATTTCGTATTGCTACGTCTGTTGAGCATTTCTTTACTATACCATATATACAAATGCTGCGTGAAAAAAAAAATCTCATTCGGTCTAAAACCACGTAGGCAGGTAGACAATTTCCCAAGCTGGTATTTATAGAAACCTTGTTAAACTACCGCTAACTATAATACATTAGATTTTATTTTATCGACTATGTAAATATATTTGTTCTAACTGCAGTATTCAATTTAATAGATTAGAGTGTATCATTTGTTCAAAATTACACTATCACTGCCATTGAAGAACAACCAATGAACTGCCAATGAAGAACAAAACAATACCGTGGAATAAGTTCTAAATCCAAGGATTGCAACAGAAGTTCTGAACTATATGAAAAATAGCTTGAAATATCGAGTTTTGAAATATCTCTAGAATTGAGATGTTCGTTATAATAAATGTATTTTATCAATTGTACTTATTCATAATATTGAAATAAATATTATTTACTTACTTTAAATATTTTCTCGGTTTATATTTGTCTAAAGGTTTTTTTTTTTTTTTTATTTCATTTATGTACATGATTTTTTTTAACGAAATCAGTATATAATTTTTATTATTTTAAATATTAAATCCAAAAATCAAATAAAACATTTTAGTATGTAAATAATGTATACATATTATACGGTATTTTAAACGTTTGAAAATTTAAATATTGAAATTTTATCAATTCTAGCGATTCGTACTTCAAATATCATTATAAAAAAAAAAAATGAATTTTATTTGATTGCTTACAACTTGGTAAATATTTACGACGATAACATAATATATTTCAGTTTAAATATTAATTTAAGTTATTCAATCGTAACGTGGGATTATATTTCAATATAACATTTACCTAAATTCAATTGGATTAAATAGAAGGAACGTATGTTTTTTTAATTATATTTTTCACATATCAATTGACTTTGTACGTCATTAAGTGTTAAAAATATGTTACTTTACTGTTTATAAGAATACATGATCATCAAAAAGCTATAATGTATCTAAAACGTATTCACCAACGATAATATAAGATTTGTACAAAACCAAATTTTAAATAACTTTTATTCTCCTGGAAAATAAATCATTTTAAAATGTGAACGAGTTGTACATTTCTAATTAACACGAGATTCTAAATCGCCAATATAAATTTTCAAAATTTATATGATCGAGTATTGTTTGGAGACTATGACCAAGATGTTACGACATGATGTGTATTTGAGAAAATAATTAGATAAATGCATTAGTCGAATTTCGAAAATGTACGCAAAAGTTCATACGATTTATTATTATAACAAACATGAAAATATTTGTGTAAGTTAAACTTTTAATATCAGCTGGCAGAAATAAAACACGTATATATAGTACAATATAAATGGCTCATACTTGTGTATAGAACATTTAGTTTCACATACCTATTATACCCCTTTAATCAGTACGATAAAGTTTTCTGAGCGTATGCGATTTGGTAAAATGTTTCATGCGTAGGTATATTGACATTTACATTATTCAAAGAGCTGATCGAAATATAAGCACTTGAAAACGTTAAAATAATAATAATATTTCCTTGAAGGTATCATGTACCTATTTTAAAAGTAGTTAGAGCACTGTTTATGGGAAAAAATAAAATTGTATTCCAAAATGTAAAGTAAACTGTAATCATTACAAACACAATATATCTTGTGTTTTTTTTTTCATTTTTCAGGAGAGCCATATTAAGGCTGAAACAATATAAATAAAAAAACAATACAAACACATTTTTTTCACTTATCCCATTGAATCCCCATTGATTCTGAATTTTGATCATTTTAGAGATATATTTTGTGTAGTTCTTTATGCATTTGAATATTTTATATACTTGATTGGTATTTTAAAAATATTTTGAATATATTTTCAAAACAAATATTCATTTCATATTTGTATTTTAATGTATTTTTAGATTTAGAGCGAATGTATTGGCTTTACAATGATGTGTTTTTTTTATATATATACACGTCTGTATCTAGCCAAATATTCCATTAGAAAGAGTACTCCGATTGTTTCATGCAGCACTATTTTACGGTAGAAAATTGTCAGTTAATACTTTAGAGAGGTTATTTGCTGGATTTTTAAAAAATATTTTCGATAACAAAAATTACTAAAAAACAGGTAAAAGTACGATTTTGTTGAAAATCGAGTATGGATTTTCATTGTAACTCCATAAATAATGGTCATAAAGTCTGTAAATGTTCACATAAAATGTATTTATATACACAATATTAACGTAAACATATTTTTGATATTTTCCCCTCAATTTTGAGCTATTTATAGCAATTTTTCATTGTGAAGCTTTTTCGTCATAAAAGAGTTAGTTTAAAGTATTAAGATTTCAAAAACGCTTACAATGTTCAAAATACGTCATTCTAGCTATATTCAAAAAAAAAAAAAAAAATGATCATAAAAATTGTATTAAAAGACGAATATAATAAATTATTAAATATGAAATTAAATTTTATTAACAGGTATACATGAATATTTTTGGGCAACATGTAATATTTCGGTATGAAATATGTTCGAATATTAATTAATATTAATTATTTGTTCGAAAAAACGGGTTTATAGTCTTAAAAAATTTACCTGAAAAGTATATAAGTTATATATTGCAATTTTTAATTGACAAAAAAAAGTTTTTTGTCATAAAAGAATTAATTACCATATTATTGACAGTAATAATATACTCATATATAACGTGTTTTATCGAAAGAAATGATTTATCATTGCTTTAAAACTCAATTGAATCCAAACACCAGTAGGTATATGCTAACCAACGAGCTAAGTGCTTCCATCAGCTCCTACTTACCGACTTTTAAAACTAATTTTTTACAAATATGGATAAAAAATTTTTATACACAATATGCGTGTGTGCTACGGGCGTAATTGTAATACATAACGCTATGATAATAATCACGATTTTCTTCGTTCACAAATTAACTCGCGGTTGTCATAATAATAACTAACCCTCGCCTTTCATAATATATTGTACCAAAACACAGACTATAAATGTATAGAACCATACATATTTAACATAGTATAATATATATGTGTGCTTGTATTATAAGTGCCCAAATGAATGGTATATACATTATATACAATGATGTTATTTATACGAGTAAATAACTTCGGAAATAGATCAGACAGAAGATAAAAGGTCTGTTGTACACACACATAATATATCGTACGATAATAACGGGCTAACTATATCTCCTTCTCCCGATAATGGTCTCGCGTGTCTAAGGGCTATCTGAAATACGAAAATCCCCCAATCATATCTTTCCCAGTATTGCCAACTGTCGTACATGGAAAGTAAAATATTACATTACTAGACGCGTCAATCTGATAATGGAAAATATTAATAATTAATTCTGTATCCGACCCAGTATTCAAATATATATATTAAGTTATGATTAACGATCGTTATCGGTCTTATTTAAACTTGATATATTTATATTTTCGTATACACCTAGGTATTGTAATCAGTTTTTTTTTTTTTTTTTTTTGTATTTCTTCCGTTGGCTTCGAAACATCGTTTTGTTTATTACTGTTATTGTTATTATTGTAATATAAAAATATTTTTGAAACACAAAGAAAAAATAATTAAACATACATAAATATATAGGTACGTCATTTTTTTTTTTTTTTTTGCAATATCCGTGGCACTTTCTATATTGAATAAAACGAATCAATAGCAAACAGAAAGAGTGAGAGATAGAATGATGATATTAGAATTAATGATAATTATGCAATGGATATTACATTTTTCAAAGTCTTAATTTATTTTGAATTTATCAGATCTTTCGATTTATTACCCGTGTTTAAAATATTATACATAATATTATACAGGTATACATTTAATTTCTTTCTCAATACCATCAATACCATGCTATCTACATTTTTATTCCCTTTGTTGTCACGTATTTTCAACGACCATTCCGCTACTAAAGTACATTGAAGCAGGTTCAATTGTATGCCAAATAGAAAGAAAATCTGGCACTGGAACTGGTTATTAAACTAAATTTATAATACCTATAAAACATAAAATTATAATTACGAGTATTTGAAAAAGATCTAAGGGATCCCGAGCCATTTTTAAGTATTGACCCTTTAATATTATAATTCGATACTTCGTTAATATTCAGTGGTAATTTAGATCATACATAAGACCTCAATAGATTTTACCCAAACCAGCAGCCTTATTTCAACCACCTTTTTTTACACCACGGAATCCCAAAGATTTCATTTTCATAAAATCAAACCAGAACTATAACTGATACCGAAAAATGTTTAAAGTTTAAATTCTTCCAAACAGACATTATCTTGTACGTTTCCATCTATTTAAATCAGTTTTTTTTTTCAGTCACTTAATAAAATTTTCATTCTTATTTGCTTTTACTTTTGTAAACATAAAAACAGTTGATTTTCTAATAAAAATGTTAAACAATTTCTGAATGACCGGAATATTGTAGTTCTTACATTGTATCAGAATTCTGTAATCCACCTATTACCTATGTATAAATGTACATTCATCAGATTTCACAGTCCGATTGATTGCTTCAAGCGGTTGTCTATACTCTATAATATATGAGGAAAACCTTTTTGGAATGTGGTAATGTTTCCAACTGTAGATGCGTTTGGTGTTTTGGAGCTATAAATTTAATTTCAGCGTTGTACTTTTTATAATTTTACATGACTAAAGAAAGAAAGATAATAGAAATAAGAGTAAAAACTATAAAGAATTACATAAACTAAAACGTATGTATCTAAATGTCACTTGAAAACCAGTGATTCATTAAAAAGTCTGTTTTATGTATATTACAGAAAATGCTAATCGAATCGTCGAATAAATATCATACTTATCTATTATTTATATATTTCCACAGACCGACTAATGGAAATTTATGTTAATATATTGTAAAATAAATCAAACGTTTCGTTTTTACTGTTTTTTTAATAACTCGAATTTTAATCATTCCAGCTATTAGATTTCAGTTTTCCATGAATATACGAAATATATAAGAATTTCACAAACTCAGTTTTTGTGGTCTTCGATATTGAGATTTTTAAGGAAATTTGAATAATAATAATAACCTAACAATAAAAAAAAAGTTAAATAACATTTTAAAAGTATAGGTATCATGATATTCGTGACCACATGTTTTTTTGAAACCAAAAATTTTAAGTGGTTTTAGATTTATAACACATAATCCAATGAAACAGTTTTCCAAATATTTCGACCAAAAAAATAGATACAAATAAGACGCAATTAAAAAAAAAAAAAAATTATCACAGTAATACTTATTCGATGGTCGAAAAATTTCGACGAATCGTCTCCTAAATATTATTCTCCATCTATTTTAACCAATTTACTACCGAGGACGTACTATTACGTCCTAACCTATGAAATTGTTATAAAGTACGTTATACACTCAGAGATGGTTTCGTTATAAAAAGAAAACATTAACAACAATTTTATTCGCATTCATTGATATCGTTTCTACGCTCATTAGCCAGATTATGAGAAACATTTAAAATTTGTATTCAATGTATTGCAGCATCCCAAAATGTGAAATTTATATTGATAACGTGCCGCATATATTATCAATTATGAAATATTATTTGGATTTCAATTATTATTGTTTGGGGTTTTAGTTTAGAAAATTTTAATTGTAATTGTTATGAGTGTAAAATACGATAAACACGATATTGCGGAATCCGAGATATTTTGTGAACTCCTGGCCGTACGATATTTCAAACTCGAAAAAGCAAGTTTAAAAAAAAAATTAAAAACATTTTCGACTTCGGGGTTTGGTTTTATACGTTATTTTCTGCAGTCTATAGACTATATGTATAAAATAAAAATGAAAAAGTCAAATTTGTCTGGCCTGTACAGGTTGCAGAGTGATAAATGGCTGCAGTGAATGGGTTAAATATATAGGGGACATACTCGGTAAAGTCAGTGATACGCTTGATACGAAAAATACAACATTATTTTTGATTATCGTTTGGTGCACGGACATCGAAAAACGTTGGGACGACTACCAGAAATCGGACAATTACACGCGAATATCAATGGCGGAATCTGTCACGGTGTGGATATGGCTGTGAGGAAATTTTACAACACAAATCAATCACGACACACAGTGCAGTACAGGTAATTACAATAATTTTACGTATAGTACCTATTATACTCACACATGTGCTCGTTCATATCGGACATTTGCCCGTCCGTGTTAAATATTTAAACGCAAACAATAGTGGAATGTATGCAATGCACATCAACTTCGAATTTATCCCATGTGTATACTAAATGATATGAGAATAGCTGCTCGCTTTTCGCATTTCGTTTTTCAAACCATCACGATAAAATCAATAAATCAACAACGACGTGTGGAAGTAATAATAATTATATATCATTATGCAAGCTATGGTGCTCAGGTCATTGTATTACGACGTTCTGAATTTAATGTTTTATTTCAAAATGCATTTTTGTTTTCGTTATCAATGGAAAGGTTTCGTCTATTGAACTTTTCCATAATGTTTTTGTTTATATTTCAATTATTGATGTCTACTAAATTCTAACATATAATATTATATATGGATATACCTACCTACTGTATAAATAAGTGAAACTTTGTTTAACATTTATATAGTCTATCGACGTTGTTTTTACGTAAGATTATTATTGAAAAAGGTTATATGAACATTCGAACCTTAAGAAATATACCAAATATTTTTTTATTTTCGTTTTTCAAAAAAATCGTACCGAGAATGTTGTTACTACGAAATTAATACATGCAGTAATTACGACAATACAATTCAAAATAGAATCTATCTATCGTTAATTATACGTTTGTGATTATAAAAATGGTGAATTATGGAAATATATGAAACTTTAATTATATTATATATATTAATTATATATTAGTTAAAAATTACCATAGATTTCTTTAGTAACAGATATTTTGTTTGTATTATAAATAGCTAATTAATGATTTTATACGTATGTTCTATCTAATAATGGGTATTCTTGAAAGACATGGATTTTTATCTAAAATTACGTCTTTTATTTAAAGGATAAGTGAACTCAAATTTTAAAATCGTTATATAGATACATATTTACGAGGTACAACTTTTTCATAATAATCCCCTATTATATAGAAGTAAAAATATACAAGTAATAAGTAAGATTCTGTAATTCTACTGTTTTCATACGATTATACCCTTCAATTATTTTTGTATTTTTATAACCTTTAAACAAGTGTGTCCCATTTATCAGTGACTAGATTTCTACAATTCCTCGATTTCAATGCCACTTTGACATTTAACAAATTAAATTTAAATTTCATGAAAACGAATTAATAGGCACATTAGCGGACATTTCCTAAAACAAGGCTCTAGTTGAGTTCCTGCTGAATGAAAATACGCATGGTCAAAGAAAAATTAACAATAAGGTATCGATTTTTCAAAAATCTGTGAGCAGAATCAATTTTAAAAGTAATTTGACTTAGGTATGTGTTTACTTATTTTATTTTATGTATTTTATTGTAAATTCTTAGTCACGGAGTCTAATTAATAGCACACTTCTATACTGCAACCTGCTCAATATTTTATTAAAAACTTACTATTCGATAACGACAATAATTTTATAATAAATCAAAAACACAATTATTTTATTCAATGATCTCGCAATCTACAATAAATTGAAACCTTAATGGTTTTATCAGTTTCGATTCCGGTTTGGTTGTTTAAAACAATTGTTTTTAGGTTCCGGTTCATGAAAACTGTAAATTCTGACTGTGTTTCCGGTTCCACGGTTAATACCTATATTAACCGGTATTTAAAATAATAAAATATGATTTCATTTTCAAAACTATCCTTTTCCTATTGCCATTATGGAAAATACGACTTTCCCGTTTTATAGAAACTATGAAATAGGTATATATTTTTTATGATGAAAAAATGGATGATGATGATTATACCCATTGAACAATTCAAAAATCGCACAGTCTTTCCAAAACTTAAAAAAAAAGTTGTCTCCAAGTACATTGGTCTGACAGAATCTAAGAACCATAATGGAATTCCATAAGGAATACTAAAATAAGAAATGTTCAGCAAGGTTATACTATACAGTTTTATATTTTTACTATTTTCGTTAAATTTTGTGAATTTGTAGATTCTACACTAACCGTAGTGATTACAGGCCAAAGATTTTTATTTCAAATATTTAATATTTTTCTACATTATCCTCCTATATAAATAGATATAATTTTACACGAATAATTAGACCAACAAACAAAAGATTAATTTACGTACTTACCGATGTCCGAATAATGTTTTGAGTATAAGTATGAATTTATTTATTCTAGTTTATGTAGGAAAATATTAAGTATTTGTTTTTAAATTTATTTAACAAGTCTTAATATCAAAATTATTTTGAAAACAATTATTTAAAAATCAAGAAAAAATGTTTTAAAATTATTATATATTAAGTTGTAAAATATTGAATATTTTTCTTACTAAAAAATAAACATTTCGCTCGTTGGGTGTCAGTAGAGATGGAAGTAATTCAATTTTCAGACAGGATACTCTTGGTAGGTATTTACGTATTGTAAAGCAATGAAAAATTAATTTCTTGGATAATACTACTCTGAGCGATGCTTCTGTGTAATATTTGTGACTATTAATATTAGTATTATGTGTATCATTACATCATAAGGGTAAACGCAGGAATAAATATAATTTGGTGTGGCCTTATGTACATCATCGATTCATGGACGTGTTAATTAGTTAATGACCAACCTTATTGGTAGTATTGGATTATTGGCAGATTCGTGTTGTTTGATCGAAGATTGTAATCGAAATTCCACGTGGTAAAAATAAATGAAAATTTGAAATTAGCATAAGACATGATAAATTCATAATATATATTATGTAGAACTGTCAAGTGCTTATAAACGTATTCTAGTTGGTGAAAAAATTTTACTCTCCTTTAGATGTTCTTGTTAAAAAAAAAAAAAATGTATATATATAAAATACCTATACTCTATTGTACTTTATTTTTTGCCTTCACGCTGTCCTTTTTTTATCCGATAAATATTCCATTGATGAACGATGAAATATTTTATTTTATATACCAACACAGTGTTGGTATCGTAATACGAATACGATAAAATATAAAAATGCAAATAGTATTCAAGACCGCTCTGAAGTTGATAAAAAATTAATTGATCATCGTGTGGTCGACACCATACACGGTCGTGTTATCGTTGTGGGCACGAGTGGGGAACGTCCTCCCTCATATGGACGACCCGAAAATTCACGATCATACTATATATATATATATAGGAGGTTACGAGAAAATCGTATAAAAAAAAAATAATAAATAAAAAATACGCATCAAACGGTATTTTAAATGAACACGTATTTAAATAATATTATGACTTTGAATATTTGCAAAAACATTTCGAATTGTTCGCGACCACGGGCGACGTAGTATTCTTGTGAGAATATATATATTTTTTTTTATTCGCCGAGTCCAACAAGTCGTCTTTCCAACCCGTCCCCACCTAGATCGTACTAGTTTATCATTTTTCAGTTTCTACCCCACGTATTACATTATATGGAGATAGAGAGAGCTGTGTCGGTTATCCTTCGCTGTCATACTCGCCAAGGCAGCCATCGCCTTGAGTACATATACATATATATTATATATATATATATATATATATATATACATATATATACACATTTATATACACAAATACTATACATACAGACACGTATAACCGTATATTTATATACGTTGCATTATAAATCCGTACGAAGTTAGCTGACAAAGCTACTTACGCGTCCGTAAGCTCTAAACGCATAATAATTATTATCAAGCAGCGCCGACAAACCCACTCACAGGTTTCCTTCTATATAATAATAATATATATTATACATAAGTAACACCCCTTGTGTTCTCTACCAGTTACCAGAGCTTCGGTATCTGCATTCGAGTATTTGACACATACACCCACTGTGTCGAGCCGATGAACACGACATTTCCATCAACTTAATCCCTTGTCTGCACTCGCTGCGTGTTCGGGTGTCTAAGCACACGCGGTCTACTATATAACCTATACGTCTCCTGCACCAAACTATTCTCCCCGCGTCCCGTGGCCCCGTAATCTTCGTACAGCCCGAGGGATTACACGAAATTAATATTACTCTTTTTATTTTTCCCGAAATTCGGGATTTCGTGCCATTTACGAATTAACGGATTGGCCCACTGACACGATTTTTCTTTCTGTTCCACTTTTTTTTTTTTTTTTTTTTTTTTTTTTTAATTGACCGAAAATACGTCGGTTATTTCACTTATTTATTTAACAGGTCAAATCGTATCAAACCGTGGCCACGAACCACGTTCTTAAAATAATTGAAAATTAATATTAAGTAGGTATACCTATATAAATTAAACGACTTAAAATGTTTTTTTTTTTTTTTAATTTACGGAAACTAATCATCTGACATACGTTTATTAGATATAGTATATTAATTGTAAATCACAAACTACACCAAAGTCTCTAAGATCCATGTAAACCGAGCATATTTCAATGTTGTTTTAAACATTGAATCTTATACCTATGAACATTTTTGAAAACCATGCTCAAACGTACGTGGAACGTTACCTCCCCTCCATCATCATTATCTATATCAAATCATTCGACGATGAACGTTGCCATTTTTCATTTTTCTACGCGTAGGTACAATCTAACTACAATATTACTATTGTCAATACAAAAAAAAATACAAAATTTCCAGAAAGCTCATTACTACCTTGATCGAAACGTAATGAAATCACAGTGGGCAGAAGTTAGAAAAAACATGATACAATACATCGAACTACAATGCATTTCAATTGACATATTGAACATGTGCTCTTCCTACGATTTTTGATAATATAGGTACTGTAACATCAGTGGCGGCTCAAGTTCTTTGAAAGTGGAAGAGAGATTAAAAATTATTCGTTTTTGAAAAGCATAGAATACGATATTAATTATGTACCTACCAATTTAAAAGTTATTTATTAAACCAAATATTAATACCATATAGAAAAACAAAAATATAAATACGTTTTACAAAAACCAAAATTTACAAGATAATAAAACTTTAACGTTTTAAACTCAAAATTTAAGCGACTATCTTATTCATTTCACTAAACATGTCTTCTAAGTTGTTTCATTTAAATTTTCTGTGAATATGATACCTGGGCGATTCTAAACGTCACCCCAGCGCCAAGCGCTGTTCGATCCCGATAACCGCTCAGATGAATAATAGCATTGATTATAAATAATGATAATAATAAAAAACAAATAAAATAATTATATAATCAATGATAATAGTTACTTATTTCAACCGTAGATTGCATATATTTTTAAACTCCGATTCCCTTATAATGTTTGCATAACAATGGAAAACAATTTTTACTTTTGATAATAATATTTTGAAAATGCATTACAACGTAAGTATAAATAATTGTTAATATTCAAATCAATATCTAACTTGTTAATAACTGATTTATTACAATTTTAGAGGGTGGCGGGGGACGATCGCCACGAGCCGTCACTGTGTAACATCGAATACAACATAATGTAAATGTCAACAGATTGCAACATAACGTTAACATTTCATTTGGTGAATTCGATTTGAAATTTTAAACTTTATACGTACATAACTGTATTACACTGTCAGAACGAAGTGTACAATACGTGTCATTACTTGTTGAGCAGTTACGCACGCAATATCTGTTGTTTAATCGATTTATCTACGCACTACGTCGTGTAATATTATTACGCGACAACTATTGAACATTTAACTTGTTCATAAATGATAAAAAGCGATAAAATTAAACACTATGCATATCAAAATATTTAACATTTAGTATAACATACACGAAGAAAATTGGTCAAATGGCTTTTTAGTCTGTAAAAATTACTTAATGTGAAAAATACGTCACTATTTGAACGGATCATATACATCAAACGGATACATGAAAATATAATTCGTAAAATGTGTATTTTATTAATTGATTTATATAGCCGAATAGTCAACTTCTCTTACTGCATTCCCCTTAAATAAATCTTTATATTATTGTCCTATTTTGTAAGCTATATTATGGGCCATGGCGATATCCAAGGACTTTGGCAATTCTAGTTTTCGTAATTTTTTAAAAAAACCTCTACGCCATCCAGCTCTACGAAAGGGTTCATAAAAATTTAATAAGTGATCTAAACTTAAATGTAACAAGTAATATCTCTAATATTTTAGTCCTAATTTCCATTATTGTTTCAAACACACAGCACAATTTATTTCCAACAATTTATTAATTATACCTATATAGTAGATCGCGCAAATTTGTTGAACTTAAAAATCTTATACAATTACAATCTTATGCCAATTTTAGACATATAAATGCATTAATTATGTGATGAAAATTTTTATTTTGTGGCTAAGTAGGTTTACGCCATGGAGTTGCAAAAATCTCATATATGCGTCGTCGATAACCGATATTTCGTTAGGTATAATAGTATTTTTGATCAATTATTTCACGTTAATATATAATATTTAAAAATATTGTCATAGTCCGGACAAACATAATATCTATAGGTACATAACGCAATATAAATTTACTGATAAATTTTAACTAAACTTTATAGGAGGAAAGTCCTAAAGATATATTACGTACGTTTTTATTATATAATACATTATTATATTATTACCTACATAATTTTTGCATATTTTCGATTTTTTGAACACGGCTTTTAAATTTGAAAATAAATACATTTTAGAATTTGAACTATTGAAATGTCAAAAAAATCAAGATATAACGAATTCAAAATATAATATAAAAACAAATTTAAAGAGTTACATAAAATATTAACAACACACTATCATATATATTTTCGATAAATCTCAGACAGACAACAATTTTGCTCAATAGTTTTGTAATTTTGAATTAATTGGTCGACATACGAATGATATCGTCGACAAATTTTGAATTTATACATATTAAAAAAAAAAAAAAAAACCGTTTTCCCGGGTAAAAAAACCGATTATTTACTCTTTTGAATCGACTATTGGATACAGCTTGCTATTGCCGCCGTGTATATATGATGATCGATGACTAAAATATCAGATATCAGTAGCCTTTATTGTAGTAGTGATGTATAAAAAAAAGAAATTTGAATTATAAATAGAAATATTGATAGTTTCATGTGGTTTTTCGAAACATACCGGAATATCAAAACAAATTAACATTAATAAGTAGGTAATCGATCATTTTCGACAGGGGCATCAATTGGGGGGCAGGGTGTGCCACCACCACTAATTTGAAAGTGGTCTGCCAATGTTCTAATTGCTCTGCCATAGAATATATAATTGCATCGACCAAATTTTCGTAATACAGCTTATTATAATCACGGTTAATGTTATCAATCGTTTATTGTTATCGAAAAGTGTAAGTACGAGCCGGATGTATACTTATATGTGCAAATTATGTCGGTTATTGTAATCAATACGCCGCATAATGTTATCAGTTTGAGGTCATAAAAATACAATTTAAGATAAAAATATCTATATACACGTTTATCAAACGACAACAACAATACGAAATTGTTTTAAACATGGAGGTTTTGCAGAAAGTATCGAGGAGGAGAAAAAAGAAGATTATGAAGAAATATACTTAGATTTTGAAAATTTGTTGAAAATCGATGAAAATATACCTACTACGTCAAATTTTACCGAAGAAGATATTTTATATGGTTTATCACAAACAATTGAACCTGTAGAAATTGAAAATGAAGAGATTGAGCTCGAGCCACAAACGGATACTGAAAAACCTTCAAGTTTTTTTTTTAAAATGATAGAGGCCCTACGAGTATTACGAAGAGGAGTGCAACATCAAATTTTGAACTACATTACAAATACGAACATTTTATCAATGATCTTTTAACGGTACAAAAAAAAAAAAACAGACATCAATAAAAAAATATTGTTCAAGTTAGTAGTAGTTAATATGTACATATGTATTTATATTTTAATTTTTTTTTTTTTAAACAATTTTAAATTTTGTATTCCGACATACTTTAAATAGTAATCTTATACGAAAAACACTTAAGCTAGTAATTAATAATTAATTAATTAATAATAACTATATGTGTGTATTAAATTTGATGCAACATTACATTATGTATTTTTTTTTTTTTTTGATATTAAGTATGTTTTATTATTTTTTCAACTTTCGCTTAGTGTTATCAATCGGTTTAATATGTTATCCGTCACGTCCCGTACCAAAGTGATTGCACTAAGCGGCGACCACTGTAGTTGGGAAAAAAGTCGAAGACCTTTTTTTTTTTTTTTTTGCTATTTACGTTTGACGTAGCATTAGAATGTGTGAAGAATAATTGGCCCCGGTGAAATCGGCTCGCCTAAGAAAAGCACAGCCGAAAAAAAAAAACGAAAATGACGCCCCCCGCATTTTTCGGCGGATGATTTACAAACGAGCAAATTAGGCGCCATCGTATATAGTCATACGACTATTCGAGTGTCTAGAAATGAATATATATATTTTTGTTTCCGAAACGCGTGAAAACGGCAACAAAGTGAACCCCGTCGGATCGTGCCGGGACGGTGAACGGCAGGCAGTTTTACACGAAAACCGGACCGCGTTAAACGCGCGGAAAAATCGGGATTTCGGCAAATAATAATATTCTGTATATATAAATTTTTTTTTTTTTCCCGGTTTATTATTATTTACGGGCGGTCAGCGGACGAAAAGCGCTGACACGGCCGTACAAGAGAGACAGAGAGAGAGAGAGAGAGAGAGTGAAAAAGGTGGAGAGTAGTGTGGTCGTACAGTATAGTTGCCCGTTGGCTTAAATCATTTGCGGATTGTCACCCAGCCATATATATATATATGTGTGTGTGTGTGTATATGTACGCCGAAATCCCATTATACATCCAAAACGCGTAAATCCAATTATTCCGGTGGCCAACCCTCTCGATGGAGGATTCTATAATTAAAACACCCCACGCGCGCGCCCTACATACCAACCGGGTCCACAAAAGCAATTAGCATTCCACCCGCTCTAATTATTAATTTTCTTCTTTTTTTTTTTTTTTACTTTTTTCATCCCCGTCTCATTTTTCGCCCATTCGTCGACCCTAATTCGATCGGATATCGATTTTACCTCCATGGCCGCAACACCGATAACGCGCGAGTACCTATACACATATATATATAGGTACGGTAGAGGGGCGAACGATAAGTAACGCATCACAATCGTGGACTTTTCGAAAACGGACAGATATATAATGAAAAAAATATATAAAAGTATACTTTTTTAGCTATAAAAATTAATAATAATACCTTTATTTTTCAATATAATCACCATATTTACAGAATATATACTACACTTCTCTCCCGACCAGTCACGAGTTTCTTATCATACCGTCACTGAAATGTGTAGCTGGTCTGCTCTTTTTTATCCAAGACTTCCTTGACTTGTTCGTCCGACGTGAAATTGGTGGCCTCCTAGTAGAGCCCGGGTTAGGGTATATTATTATCGCAACAGTCATATATAGGTTTTGTTTATTCCAAGGTCATTTATTGTTTTTTTATTTTTTTTGTAGAACAAGTTCTCTACCATAATAATATATGTATACCATGTGAATCTAGGATGAATTGTCCTGTCCAATCATATTAAAAAAATATCTAACATTTAGTTTGAGAGGACGTCATACGCGCAATTTTTAAGGCGTTTTCTATATACTTATAATAATGCACATAATAGGTTTTGTAATATTAAGAAAAATTAAAATCCGACAATTTGAATATATTTAAATACGTTTTAAAATAGTCTGTCTTGTGTCAATACCATTTTTTATTGTTGTGTAATTGCAACAGTCGTTAAAAAAATATGCCTATACCCAAAATTATGAATACTCGTTTCCTAGTGGCTTAAGAGAAAAAGCACATATTAAAAAATCGAAAGTTGACAACACATTGGACGAAATGTCATATCGTTTTTTCAATAAACTAAATATTTACCGTACAACCTAACATTTAAAAATTATTGTTTTTTTTTTTTTTTTTAGTCTTTTAAATGGCTGTAACTTTTATTATAGTCATTATTTTATAAACAAGATATGACATTCCATCTAAAATGCTGTTAGCTTTTGATGATATAATAGGTGTTTTTATTTTTAAATTATTGAGAAACGAATTATCATCATTTTTCGTAGACATGTTTTTGAACTAGAAGTGGGGGGAATCGGACATTTCGGCGCGGCCATTTCGGCGCGGCCGTTTCGGCGCTGGGATAATTCGGCGCGAGGAAATTTCGGCGCGTCCTCTTTTTTTAATAGAATTTTATTTTACTTTTATAATTTTTATGTAATGTATAATTAGATTATATCTATATAATTTTTTATATATTAAATTATAAGTTATAACTATCATTTATTTGTATTGCATACAGCCCTATAATAACATTGAAGAATATAGGTTGTATAATTGTATAAAAGAAAATTATAATCATAGAATTGTATATTATTATGAAAAATTGCCGTAATAAAACTGTCAAATCAATATCATATAAGTTTAACCATGTAATCATTTATTATTAAACATATATTTTATAAAACGTATTAAAATTATTATTATATATACCTATTATACCTATTCCCCAGATTATATTTCATTATTATTTACAATTTATTTCCTTTTTTTTTTATGAAAAAGAATTGTTATAATTAAAAATGCTTTTTTATTTTGTACTTTTAAAATTGTATTATATTGTTATACCTGTAAACCATTATTTTAAAATAACAAATTTAATTTAAAAAAACGCCGCAAAAAACGCCGTGCCAAAATGTCCTCGCGCCGAAATGGTCAGCGCCGAAATGTCTTCGCGCCGAAACGGCCGTGCCGAAACGGTCGCGCCGAAATGGCCGCGCCGAAATGTCCTAGACTCTAAAACCATTATTTGTAATTTTTAAGGTCATTTTTTGTCATTTTTATGTCATATTTTCATTTTTTTAAGGTCATTTTTCAACCGTTTTAAGGTCATCAACTTCATAGTCCTACTAGTGACCAATCTATTGGTCGGAGTTTTGAGTTGATGATTGGTAAAAAAGTAGAATAACCTAGTTAATTGGTATGGGGGTATCTGGAGAAGGAGTTTCTGATGAATAGTGTTTTGGTGTTTTATAAGATATTTTCTTTCAATATTTTGAGATGAGAAGAGTTACGTATGGTGAGTATTGATACAAATATTGGAGAATTAGAGACGATTCTGAGGATAATGCTCTGGATTTGATCGAGTTTGGACCAATTAGTTTTTGATAATGAAGAGTCCTATACTTGGTCTGCGTATGTTGCTATAAGTCTGATATAAATTTGGTAAATTTGGATTTTTGTTTTGATGGGTATTGAGCTGTTCTTGTTTATAATGGGGTAGAGCATACCTCTAACTCTTGTGTATTTGACGACTATTGAGTTGATACGTGGACTGAGGTGGTCAAAAATGACTCCAAGGTATTTCGTGAGTGGGACCCATGCAGTGTCTTAACCTCCAAGCCGGATTTTTGGCAGTTTAGATGTTTTGTATTTGTTAAAAATACTTTAGAAATAGAAGACAGTAGGGAGATCGGACGGTAGTTTATAGGACGCGAATGGTCTTTGTCAGGTTAAGGGATTATTATGACGGTGGCTTTTTTTCATTGGATAGAGAAGTATGCGAGACTTAAGCAACCATTGAAAATGTTGGTTAGTTGAAGTTTTACGCATTTGGGGGTATTTTTAAGAGCAGTGTTGGTCACGAGATCTTATCCGGGCCTTCTGACTGGAAAGATGTTTGATTATGTGTTCCACTGTGCTAGGGGTGGTGAAATAGCTATTTTTGGTAATTAAGTTGTCGATTGTTCGTAGACCGGCATTTACTTCGGCTACATCTGAGCCGGGGTTTGTTACAAAGTGTCTGCAAAGAGTTCAGCTCTGTCATAGGCTGGTCCACTTTGGCTTGAGTGCGGGTGGGAAACAAAGGGGTTGCGAAGAAGTTTTTTTGGGTTTGTGGATTGAGCCAACTTGGGGGTTGAGAGTGATTAAGAATCTGTCCGATTCGTTTTGTTTATGTGTTTTTACCATGCACCTGATGAAGGAAATCTTATTGTTTAGTAGGAATTTGGTGTTTGGATCGTGATATCGTTACCATTTGCGATGTAGACGATTTTTAGCAAGGATTTCTTGGGTAATTTCGATGGAAAGTCGGTCACGATAGTAAGATCTATTATTAATTGTGTATCTACTATTGGTGATTAGAGATTAAATGTTCTTGGTGAGATGTTCTATGGCATTGTCAATGCTGCTGGGGCTATCGGTTTTTTGGCAGGAAGTTTTTGTTGAGTAAGTGAGGTGCAATGGAAATTTTTTCCAGTTGATTCTGCTTGGGGGGAGAGGGAGTTTTCACATCAGTGGAGGGTTTTGATAAAGGCATTATTGAAGTGTGTGATAGTGTTGAACGCATAATCGTTCTGTGACCATTTAATCATCACCCTCCGTACCAACTGCTCCATCAGCGCTTTCACCGCGCCGTCCACCGTCTGTTCCCATAATAATTAAAATAATGCTCGTTAATTGCGATATAGCTGTTATGGTTTTGTTTTTTTGTACGTATGCACATTTTCTGACTGTGGCACAAATTTCCAAGGAGCAGACCGTGAACTACGTCACTTGATGTCGGATAATACAGCACAAAACTTATTTACTAATGAAGTACCGTGTCAATGGCATTTTACCCCCCGTTTCGGGGGGTTGTGGGAAGTAGCGATGAAATCCACAAAATATCATTATAAATGGGTTATTGGAACACAAATGTTGACGTTTGAAGAAATGTGTACTCTTACTCAATGCATAGAAGCTGTACTCAATTCAATTCCACTCATGTCACAATCTTCAGATCCTAACGATCTACGTGCTTTAATTCCTGGCGATCTCCTTATAGGATGTTCGTTTGTAGTTGTGCTCGAACCAGATATCACAACAACCTCTACCAATCGTCTATCATGCTGGCAGTTAGTTACCCAATCTTATCAATCTTTCTGGGAGCGATGGTCGATAGAATATTTAACTACATTACAATGATGATCTAAGTGGTACCGCAAACAATCCAACATTTCAATTGGTGATCTTGTTGTGATGAAAACACCAAATCTACTACCCACTTCCTGGAAACTTGGTAGAGTGGAGTTAACCCATCCTGACGACGATGGTGTCATTCGTGTTGTGACTGTGCGCTCCGCTAAGGGATTATACAAACGACCAGTGGTAAAGCTCACCGTTCTACCAGTTTATGAAGACTTATAGAGCTAAACTTTATATCCTTTTATTGTCTATCCTTTCCACATATCTTACATTATGATTATTAAGTATGTAAGTTATATTTAAATTGTATAATTATTGACTCATGCCCAATAAGATATCAGACTTCAGTATTGAAAGTACGTCCGTTTTTATTCGAAGTGTGTGATAGTGTCGGACGAGTAATCGTTCTGTGACCGCCTAATCATCACCCCCCGTACCAACTGCTCCATCAGTGCTTTTACCGCGCCGTCTACCGTCCGTTTCCATAATAATTAAAATTAGTGATGGGCACTATCGAATAGTCACTACCGAACTGTTCGATAGGTAGTTACTATCGAACTGTTCGATAGATACTTAAAAACTATCGATTATTTCAACTATCGATCGTTAAGATCCGAACTATTCGATAGTTCAAACTATTCGGTTGGTCTGAACTATTCGATAGTTTAACTATTCGGTTGGTCCAAACTATTCGGTTGGTCCGAACTATTCGGTTGGTCCGAACTATTCGGTTGGTCATCCGAACTATTCGGTTGGTCCAAACTATTTGGTTAGTTTGAAATATTCGATATGAATTATTATGTTTAATAATATACGCAATTATATAGTAGGACCAGTTTTAAAGTTATGACGATTTAAAATTTTACGCTGTTTTACTTATATACCCGATCATATATAATAATTATTATATAGTGTACGCTAATGGAATATAGGTACGACGATTTAGAGCGAGCGTATTCCGGTTTGATACTGTTGATGTCGACTTTTTTTTTG